>WYDI02003312.1:0-20204 GCA_009867235.2 Psittacus erithacus
GGGTTCAAACTTAAACAGGGGAAGTTCAGGTTAGATATAAGGAAGAAGTTCTTTACTGTAAGGGTGGTGAGGCACTAGAATGGGTTGCCCAGGGAAGCTGAGAATGCTCCATCCCTGGCCTTGTTCAAGGCCAGGTTGGACAGAGCCTTGGCTAGCATGGTTTAGTGTGAGGTGTCCCTGCCCATGGCAGGGGAGT
This sequence comes from Psittacus erithacus, assembly GCA_009867235.2. NCBI lineage: Eukaryota > Metazoa > Chordata > Aves > Psittaciformes > Psittacidae > Psittacus > Psittacus erithacus. Next base: position 197 of record WYDI02003312.1, read on the forward strand.
TGGAACTATATGATCTTAAGGTCCTTCCCAACCCTAACTATTCTATGATTCTATGATTGGTTCATAACAGATGCCCTTTCAGGTTACCTTTATTCCAGCAGACAAGCTGAACACTGCCAGAAGCTTACACCCCTATTGGGCAAGATTGTAATTTGGACAGTTACTGTCCACTGAGAAAGCATTCCAAATTTTATGACACTTTGCATTAAAAGCTCTCTAGAGCACTACTGTGGTAATTAGGAGGCATGAAACATTTTGTTAAGTAACAGCCACTTCTGCTGGGTAGCTATTTAGAAAAAACAGCAAAGGTTATCAAGCATTTCAAGAACAAAAAACCAGGGTTGATGGTGTTACTTTGATAAGAATAGGATACCCATCAAAAAGGATTCCTTATGGTTACAAGATATAAGTGTAGATGCCAAAACTGATTATCTGATTACCTTTTTTTAAAAAGGAAGTTTAAGGAAATCATTCACAAGTGGTTATAACTTTGAGAGATTTTGCAGCACGTTTAAAATTGAGGTGGAAAATATGTCAAAATGACTTTACTCAATGCAACCATAATCCATAGAGAGCTGACTTCTTGTATTTTGTACATAACAGCACAGAGAGGATTAGGAGTAGACTCCTCATCTTCTGTAGCCTGCAGGCTACAGTAAGAGCTGGAGCATTTTTCTGTTGTTCCGCACCATGGGAAAGCCTTCATTTCCTTGCTCCAGCTCCTGTGGTTTTGAACAACTCATGCTTCTGTATCTAAGAGGATGTTTTACCTTAACCTACAGAGTCAAATCTTCAGGTACATTACACTGAGATTTGCAGTTTGTCAACTGAGGATTGATTCATGAATGTCTTCTGATTACAACTTTCCTCTAAACATGAAAAAAAACCAACCACTAGGAAGCACCATGAGAAATTCTTTGCTAAAAAGCACCTAATTCTACATAAGCATTATTTTCTTCTAATGTCTTGGAAAAAAAAAAGTATTTATAGCTCAGGTCTACACAGAGGTGCACACCGAGATCCTTGTGAATCATGTAGAGGCATCTATTTTTTAAGGCTACTGGAGAACACAGAAATATGCACGTTTCCATCTGGAATTGTTTTTAGAAATGCCATCTAGAGGGGCAATACAGAAACATGCTGTCAGAGGATAAGCAGCATCTTTAAGTGAGGAAATTATTTCTCTAAATAAAGCTCAATATCTGAAAGGCTGATAAACAAAAGGGGTAACTGCCAGTATAAATACTGATTTGGGAAGAGAGGCAGCTTCAAAATAAGCAAAGTTTGTCTCAGGCAGTCAGTGTGCACACTCTGCAGAGGAGAAGCATGGAAGTCTCAAAGCAAATGTTCAGTGGAGCTCTACATGTGAATTCCAAATGCACAGTCTTAGTAGCAGTTCAAAGAATTGATCATCATGACTTGATGATCAACATGAGAATTAAAAATTCCTCCTGTGGTATTTAGTAGAACCTGTTATTAAAGCAAATCAAGTCCAGAAGGCTCTTTGATCCACATTATTTACACTAGAAGATGCACTAAATGACATGAAGATAATAGTGCATAGAGGGAATGTAAAACTTAGTTCCAAACTAGCAGTACAGCCATTTGACCTTTAACAAATCTTAACTTTTTAGAAGGTTTTATTCCAAAACAGGAAGATCTAAGGAAGTAATTAAATATTCTCAGCTTATGGGACAACTTTAATTCATTAAATTTAATCTTTTTGTTAGAAAAATATGGCTTTAATTTTGAAATTGTAAATTCAAGAAGAACATTATGATGGTACTTCCTTTATATGTTCAAGTACAATTAAATTGCTTTGATTACAAGTAATAAATTTAATTACTAGGTATGACAGTGAAATGGGAAAATGTAGCTTTCTCAATGGACAAAAGCTGACCTGTGTATGTGGAATTTTTTTTTGTCCATATGGTATATTCTAGACAGCTCACAATCAAAAGAAGATGCACTGTAACAGTGAAATAGCAGAGAGCTCTCACCCTAAATGTTAGTAAAATAATCCTTTGGCTGAAGCATTAGTAATAACATGGTTTTAAAGCAGACGTTTTCAACTACACAGTATTTAGTCCCTGTGGTCAGAGTCTATTGAGTGGCTGAGTTGTACATCCAATGTACAACTGGATGGTCACATTTGGTAAGAAGTTATGCCAAGATAAAAAGGCATATCAGTAAAGAGCCTGATCCTCCAAGGTGCTGAGACTCCTGGAGTGCAGAATATTTTATACCTTCCATGGCTGAGGTCAAAACCCATAATTATTTCTATAGACACTGAAACAACTCTCCAGAACCACTTGAAAACACGACACTTGCAGAGCAACATGTTTTCTCCACAAAATCTGAAGGCAGCATTGGAGTAAATTACCATTGGAGAGGGAGAAAGTGACCTAGGTCAAAATACAGTGCTTGCTTTATTCCCTGCAAGCATTTCAGTCTCTGGATATGTGACAGGTTATATTTTCATTTTGTCTTTCCACAATATTTTATTTCTTATGTAAATGAGATCCAGATGTTATCTGGAGTTTACCCACTTCTCACAGTTCTAGTCTCACTTCGAAGCCTTCTGTCTCAGGGTAATTGAAGAAGAAGATAATTATCCTAGAGGATAATAAAACTTGATGCCCTTTCAGAAGGAATGGGAATTTGAAACAGGCTTCATTATGATGTGAGTCTTTGAAGTAAAGGCCACATCTATCTGCCATGCCTGCCACTATCTGCTATGCCTGATAATTCAGTTATTGGTGGCTGACAAAATTTACAACCACGCCTGCTTTCCTACATTAGGATTCTGAATTATCAGAAAAGCAGGAAAAAAGAAAAATGCAATGGAATGAATGACATTCGCATATATGAGGTTCAGGCCCTGTAAGTTTGTTTTCTAAGAGAATAAAAAAACAAAAGAGAGGCTGAATTTTTTTCCTCATTGATTAAATAGATGAAGTTTTACAACAGTCTGTACCTATGAAAATAATACCAAAGTGGCAAAAATTTTGCTATTTTCTATAACAAAAATCTGAAATTGTGATATGTAGTCACAAAATCCCAAAATTATGACAAGAAAAGCACAACAAAACCCTCTTGAGAATGAGAAGACATAATGCTCAGTACCTGCTCTCTGGAGTCCTGGAGCATACCTCACAGAGTGTGAATGTCCAAACCCTGCTCCCACAGCTGAAGAGCCAGGACAGAAAGCTTATGCTGGGCTTTTTCCACACAAGGTGAGCTCTGCAAAGCATCATCAGCATTGCTCTCTTTCCTCACTTTCCGACCTCAAACTCTACCTGCCTACCTGCCTCTCCTCTCTGGTGCCCACTCTCATGCATCTTGGAGTACAGCTCACAGAGGGGGAACATCCGACCTTGCTCCCACAGCCAAAGAGACAGGACATAAAGCTGGTGCTGGGCATCTTCCAGATGCTGCGAGCTCCACAGTGATGCCACCAGCATTGCTCTCCCTTCTTGCTTTTAACCTCAAACACTATCTGCATGCCTGCTTCTCCTCTGTGGTGCCTGTTCTCGGGCGTCCTGGAGCAAGGCTCACAGAGTGTTAATATCTGGACCCTGCTCCCACAGCAGAAGAGCCAGGACAGAAAGCTGGTGCTGGGCATCTCCTACACACGGTGTGCTCCACAACGGTGCCAACAGCTCCAACATCCATGGCCTTTTGCCTCGCTTTCTCACCTCAAATTCCATCTGTGTACCTGCCTTTCCTCTCTGGTTCCTGTACTCAGGCGTCTTGGAGCACAGCTCACAGAGTGTGAACGTCCAGACCCTCCTCCCACAGCTGAAGAACCAGGATAGAAAGCTGGTACTGGGCATCTTCTACTTATACCGATCTCCACAATGGTGCCAACACTATTTGTCTCTCTCCTCGCTTTTCCACCTCAAACTCTATGTGCATACCTGCCTCTTCTCTCTGGTATCTTGGATCATGGTTCACAGAGTGCGAATGTCCGGACACTGATCCCACAGCTGAAGAGAGAGGACAGAAACCTGATGCTGGGCATCTTCCAGCTGTGGAGAGCTCCTCAACGGTACCACCAGCATTTCTCTCTCTCCTTATTTTCCAACCACAAACTGCAACTGTGTACTGCCTCTCTTCTCAGGTGCCCGCTCTTGGGCATCCTGATGGAAAAAGACTCTTGATTTCTTCAAATAGTTTTGGTGCAGCCTAAATATTTGAAAATTTGCAAAAGTCTCAAAAATACAGTAAAGCAAACTAAGCCAGACTCAGGGAAAGACCATGCTAGGAAAGTGGCTGAAATGGCAGAGCCTAGTCTGAGACCCTGTAATTAAAATCTGTGGAGGAATGCTCCCTTGAAGGAGACCCTTGAACCTGTACTGACTGCTTTATTTGAGAGATCTTTATACAATGGATATCAGATTTACGGCAGTGCTATGAAATACTTCTAGAAATATAACTGTAAATTTATGCATATGAGAACTGTGGGTGAGGTTAAAACAAGAAGTTTTAAACATTTGTCTTCTGAAAGGGCTGTATAAAGGTCTTAAGAAGCAGCTGTGATGCAGGCCATGTTGCTGTAGGGTTTATCTTAGGGACTTGGAGGGTATTCTATTTTTGTGAAGAGAGGCTGTCAACCTAATCATAAACATGAACATCCAAAATTATTTGCAAGGCCTCAGTCGACTTCACTGCTTGCATTATTTTTCATGTACCCTACCATTGAAGTCAGGATGAGGGTTGGTTAACTCTACATCTTAAGCACTTTTTTTGTGTTGTTTATGTGTTGTTTTAAGGAAGAGTTCAAAGAAGAAGATACATCTGTCTCTAAGGAAAGTCGCACCAGACTTGTGCCAGTATGTATGAAGGCCTTCTATTAAAAAGCTGTCAATAACGCAACTTTATGTAGCTTTGTTAGTGAGCTGCATCCTAAAAAATGGTGCTGTCCCATTGTTGCAGCAAGCTGAAAACCTCTTAGAAGTGAAAATATGTGCACTTAAGATTTAGGGGAGATCTAGGAAACTGATGCTGGATTTGTGTGCAATTTCAGCCAAGGTGAATGACACATATCTGTCTGAAGTGCCTGGATTTAGGCTCTTTTGCACTCTCTGGGATGTTTTGCCTTTTTGCACTGACTTGTTTCTACCTCACCTTCCACCTCATGGAGGGTCTTAGTCTCATTAGTTAGATAGTCGTCTTAAGGCTGGCAACATTCAGGGAAAGCCGGGACACCCACCCAGATTCTTTCCTCCCTACCTGTATTTCCCCATATTCCCAGCTGCCTCCTGAGAAGCTCAAATTGTTTCCTGCTTTGCTCAAGTGCTCTAAGGGTTTCTCACTTCAGCATAAGATCCATGCCAGTCCCAGTGCTGCTGTGAAGCACTCCTGTAAATCCCTGTGGAGTGGCAGGAGGTGCTGCACTTTCCAAGGCTGCATGGACATGGGTGGCTGTAGGGTGGTAGCAGCTTGGGTCAACCCAGTGGCCAAGTTTTATGTTGGATCCAGTACCAACACCTCAGGGGTTCCTTCTTGAGACTTGCAAAGTTATTTAAGCTTAGTGGCTGTATCTCTCTGAAACCTATGCAAGTAAAAAATGTCTACATTGAGATCTGCCAAGATTCACAGGTGATTGCATGCATATTTAAGACCCTAATAGCTTTGAAATTTTAACTGCTAATTAATAACAGCTTGCAAGGCTGCAGTAGCTTGCATCTGTTTTAAATATTGCTGTGACTGATGGGTGTATCTGATTGTGTCTGTCATTCTCTATTAGTTATTCTGTGCCTGCAGTGTAACTTAGCCAAAACCAATACTTATTGCTATTTATTTTGAGAAAGGAAATGTTTGGTGTTGCTGTGACATTGTTCCTTAAGTTCATAACATATAGTGCCTTAGAAAATACAGGTTTTCCATGGAGTTGAAGACTTGTGTTTATTGGAGGAATAGCAGTGCTATGACAGGTCTTTGCCCTCTTGCCTTTAAGTTCTTAATAGCCATAGCCCTTTGATGGGTTTCTTACAACATTCAGACAAAATTTCAGAGCTGTTTAGGAATGCCAGTCTGATGTTGATGTTTGTCTGCCTGCTTCTAGGCATCTGGCTGCTGTAAAGTATATCTAGCAAATAGAACTCTTTTTGTGAATATAATGGAACGGATGTATTCCTGCAGGGGTAGCCTCTGTCATCTAGATACCTCTGAAAGTAAAAGCCAGACTGTCAAGGACTCAAGACTGAGGTGACTATTTTTGAAATGTAGTATTGATATATAATACAAATGGGTGCATTTTCACTGATGTCAGTGAGTTTGCTTCATGTTCCATAAGGGGATAAAGATTGGCCAAAATAATGGGAAGATTATGTCTGGCTGCAAGGAAACCAGGAAATTCATGGGGCTTTAAATTATGACCCACTGCAATATTTGGTATGTGTGATTTTTGGCATGAGTCAGCAGTAAATACTGGTTGAAAACAGAAGCACAAATTTTAGGGTAAATGATTCAGGCCAAAGAGAGGCCTCCTTATGCATAAGTAGCAAAGGAAATGGAAGTAGAACCACAAAATACAACTGCTGGGAAGAGCAGCAGTTTGGGACAATCACTGCTAAAACTGTGGAAACGATCCTTCTGGATGACACCTGAGATCAGAGAGCAACACAATCATCTCCTTTGTGCGCACTGACCAGTAAATCGTGTATCGCTGCTCTGCCTGTCAGAGGAGGCTTTCTGGTCCATGGCTGCTGGGTTAGAGGATATAACCAGCACCGTGCTCCTTTGGAAGATGATCTGATAAATGTCTGAGGCTTGAGTTTCAAAGCCTTTCTTTTTTTTCACGTTTTTTTGCTGGTAGGTTCCTCATGCACAGGAAGAAGAGAACTTCATACTAAACTGATTTCCTCCTCTTTCACTTTGCATTTTATTCAGTATTTAAATATATAGGTTTGGCTAATGACATAAGGCAGTGCTTATTTCCTACTCTACAGATAAAGAGCCACCTGAACAATATCCTTGAGTGTCCTATGATAGGAAGTTTTTAATTTCTGGCACAAAAGAGAGTCAAGATAGTCTGAAGAGATAAATTTGCCTGGCCCTGTAACTGAGTTATCTGACTTCTACTGGCTTCATTTGGAATTAGGAGGACCTTCAGAAATCGACAGGTCCCTTCCACAAGTGAAGTGAAAATTAAAGCAAATAGCATAATGGAACCATTAGCACAGTAAATTCTCTAGCTTGGGCATCTTCCAGTTCCTCCTGAAGCTTACAGTGCTTTGGCTTAATGTGTACTAGGCTTTTCACAATGCGAAGTGATATTGCTGATGTAGAATCATAGAATAGTTAGGTTTGGAAAGAACCTTAAGATCATCCAGTTCCAACGCCCCCTGAGACGGGAAGGGACACCTCCCACTAAAGAGTGTCACCCAAGGCTCTGTCTTATCTGGCCTTGAACACTGCCAGGGATGGAGCACTCACAACTTCCCTAGGCAACCCATTCCAGTGCCTCACCACCCTCACAGTAAAGAACTTTCTCCTTATATCCAGTCTAAACTTCCCCTGTTGAAGCTTTAACCTGATTCCCCTTGTCCTATCATTACAGTCCCTAATGATGGGTCCCTCCCCAGTATTATTATAGGCCCCATATAAGGACCTCTGTAGAGCCAGGAGTAGAGGAGGAGAGCTCTCAGCGTTCATCAGGATGACCCGTGGTGAGCTGTTTCTTTGAGACAGCTTCTTTGTGCAGTGTGATGATTGGAAGACTGGAATTCCTTGTTGTCTCCAGTGAATGCTGGTTTGAAATGCAAATTGGACTCTTTAATTTTTATATGGAATATTTCTGCTTATTAAGTTGCTTGTTTTCTCTGGAAACTAATCTGTGGGACAATGGAGTGAAAATTCCTGTAACTCACTCTATTAAATGACTGCTGGACAGCATAAGAAAATGGGGTTTAATGGTCAATTTGGAAAGTAGCGTAGACCAAGAGTTTCCAGTATCAGTTATGGTTTGGATACAGTTGATATAAGAACAACACATCTAAATTCAAATGTACTTGCATTGGCTAAGTAGTAATCTTGAGTAGATGTGAACAATATGTGTGGGAGACTAGCAACCCATATCCTGAAAGAAAATTATAACTGATATAGACAAAATGGGGAAAAAAACTGCTAGTGATAAAAGCAATGATAGTCCTGGTCTTAGCTGTCCCACTCAATAAATTATCCTGAAGCAGTGTTAGCAGCATTAGTAATAGCACCATTTTGTCATCTGGCTTGGCTTCTGGGGTAAGGCTTAAAAAAAGAGAAGGAAAAAATACCACTCTTAGTGAAACTGCTTCCATTGAAATCATAGGAGATGCTTCAGTTCCTTCTGTGCAGTAAACCCTGCACTTGGATCTCATCTATTGATTTAATTTCAAAGGGAAGATATTCTCTTGATATTCATGGACCACTGGAGGACCATGAAGACCTAGTTAATTGTCAGTTCAAGTTACCATGCAACAGCATTAGCCATGCTGTTTAGATGCAAGAAACCTTAAGGTGACTTCAGACCTACAAACCTTTGTTCTGTGTCATTGATGGCTGCACCTTCAAGCTAGTGTTGCCCACCTCACTGTGGACAAAAAAAATCCACAACTGTTTCTGCCTCTTTTGAAGTAAAATCTACTGTCTTTACTGTCTTTTTGGCTTGGAATGGTAAATATGAGTGTTGATCTGGCAAAAATGCTTCTTGCTCATTCTTTACTGATTGGGTATTTATGAGCTACTCTAATTAAATGAGTCTTTGCTGTAGTTTACTGTCTCGGTAACTGCATTTCCTACTCTTTCTGTTTGTGTCTTGTACTGATAAATTCTTTTCATCTTGAGTCTATTTTAAACAACATAATGTTCACAACTTATCAACTTAAGTGTCAAATGTCAGCTCAGTACATCTGATTTTTTTTTACTATCATTTCTTCCTGAAATTTGCCCTTCTTCATCCTATAAGAAAATGAAGCTTAGGATGAAAATTTTAATCTGAGCAAAGGGGATTTATTTTCTTTTCTTTGTGCTACTGCTAGAACTAAAACTGCCTTGAAATACACAGTTAGTAATATTTCTTGCTATGTGATTCATACCATAATCAAACTGACAGGCATCAATGGAGCATTTGCAAGTTTACGCTTGGAATTAAGTCCAGTAAAATGTTTCTGCAATCTCCTGGTAATTTCCTTTTATTAATGTAAGTGATGTAGCATAAATCCATTGTAACTACTGTGGAGCTGTACCAAATTAGATGATATGATTGAGGCTGAAAGTTGTTCTTTTTTTGTAAGAAATGAGAGATGGTAACAAAGAGGAAGGCTGTGAATGTTCGTTTCATGAGTGAATTTCTCCTCCTTTATCAAAAAGACCTGTTTCTACTATTCAGTGTTCCCCAACAAGTTCTTTACAATCTGTTCAAAGTGATTATCAACTACTATTCTAATATAGTAGTAGTGCGTTATAATTCTGTTCTTGTGTACTTTGCTGCAATGCATAGGCATACAGGATTGTACTGTTGGGCATCTGTATCTGGTAAAGCCATGCTTTACTAAACTCTGCAGTGGCTCACATCCCCCTTTTGTTTACACAGAGAGAAATTGAGGTCCATTTTCACTCAGCTAAGCTAGACCAGATTTATACTGGTGAAACAAAAATAGCTGGCTTGTGCTTAATTGTTGCATTCGATAAACTCTTCAGCCTCATTTATCTGAGAAGTTGAATCAAATAGCAGAGGCCAGGGCATGAATGTCAGGCTGCTTCGCGGGGAGTGATTGTACAAGCAGCCCATGCTACACGACCGCTCTGTACACGTACCTACATTTAGCTACTACAGCTTATCTAGGTCACAGTGAAAATGACGCTGTGTTGTTTTCACTTGAGTGTTTTTCTTGAGTGACTTTTGCTAGGCAAAGAACTTTGGTTTGTCCCGCAGCTGAAAAATGTTGTGTTTCTGCAAATTGGGATGTATAGTTTGGGAATTACATCAGACAGTATCCATCACTTGGAAGGGAGGACCACTTATTATTCCATGATTAGATGTGAGGGAATAAAAATCAGTTAAGAATATGGATTCCTAAGCTTTACTATCCTGGTAAACACCAGCCCAAGCTGCTGATGCGGAAGACATCCACCCTTAGCGCAGCTTTCCTTTGTGTATAGCTGGAGAAGCCTGCAGGCTTGGATGTCCTTTTCCAGAGCTGTCACTATGCATGAAATATTACTTAAGGGAAAAGTCTGGGTTATTATGAAGTGCTGGGTAGCCATCCCATTAGAAAGAAATAGAGCTACTGTACCTGTAATGAGAGCGTTAAGCCAACCGATGTCCAGCAGATGACAGCATTGCACTCTGTAACTTCATTTTCCGGCTGTGGTTTTGCGACTCTACTGCTTATGCTATTAGGAGGCTGCCAGCTAAGGACTAATCCAAAGCCACTTCTAAAATGTTTTGAAATACAGGTCTTAGTAGATTATGATAATAGGGTATTGTTTCACACTCGGGGCTTTCATATGGAAAATACCACTTTATAAGAAAATATACTAAAAAGCAAAGCGAGTGCACCTAAATCTTTCCTGTTAACTCTTTAAGTAATTGCTTTGGGACAGAAGAAAGCTGTTTGATAAAATTTTCTTATTTGTAAAAAAAATTAGGAAATCACTTAAAGACGCAAAAGTTTAAACTGGCACAATATGTGTATAGCTGTAAGTAGCTTCCTGCATATTACATCTTTCAGACTACAACACTGCCCCCTCTCTACTTCAGAGAGCAATATACTGACTTTCTTAGTCCTTTATGTACCATCACTTTAAACCAAAATGCAGCCTGATCATCAGCTTCCATAACTAAGCAGCTGTACAAGCAGATGTACCCTCGTTAAAGGTTATGGATAGTCTTTGATAGTCTTCAAGGATTCAGAGGCAACATTTAATTTTGGTTTGCAAGAACTCAGTTAAGGATACTGCATTGTATACAAAGCACATAGGTGACAGCGCATTCAACTCGGTAAATTTATAGCAATTATGGCAAAATTGGAGGGGTTCTCCCTGCTTGCCCCAGTGTTCACATTGATTCATTGGCTTGCCAGTAAGAAATGAAAGCTGTTCCTGCTACCAAAGGAAAGGACTGAGTTCAGAGATCTCTTCAGAAAATAACCCTTCTAGCTGCAGATAGGTGTCTGTGATGTACTACTATATATGTAATCGTGAACTGCATAAGAGATTTAATTTTTCATGTGATATGTAGGAGAGAATAGAAAGCTATTATTGGGTTTGGCACAAGATGCGCTTTGAAACATTACAACCATCAAGCACTGATGTAAATGGCAACACAACGCACAAGGCAATAATAAATAGAAACTAGGTGGACCATTGCAGCCTTTCAGAAAGTGGTTAAAAAGCATACATCTTTTGCAGATTATGCCCCTGGAACTGTTGGGTAGAAACAAGTATACTGATACATCTTTAGGAAGTGTTATGCACTATTTCAGAGTTGGGCTTCAGAGCAAATGAAGAAAAACTCCTCTTTTCCCTCTCCTGTGTTGTTTGTTCATCTGTTTTCCTGCAGGACAAAATAACATTAAAAGTAAAACTGGAGTACGGACTGAATTTACAGGTTTACACTCTGGTACAATTCTGCCTTTTGTCACAAAAGTGAACCACAGTGGCAATTCTGAATTATTCTGGCTTTTGTAGGTGCGAGGCTGTTTTGCAGAGATGAATGAATATACACTGTCAAGATGTGACCACCTAAATATTCTGGAACAAATGAAGCATATGCAAATTTCACTTGAATAGGAGTATTTCAGGATGAGCAGCAGGATGGGACTTGGTATTTTGAATTGAGAGGGCTCCTTATACTAGTTGCATCCTCAGAATGTGTTCTGCTGGTCAGAGCTGTCTAATGCACTCATTTTTCTTTGCATTTCTGTTTTCTCAAACTGCACAAAGCCGTCAGTGGACATAAGTAGTGTGTTATATAGTGGAAGTGTGTGTCAAGGGACTTTCTGGACTACCTGGACTCCTCTTGCGACTTGAGGAGGATAATAAGAATTAGAATTTCCTGTCTTCATCAGCGGTTAAATGGAGCTTGCATAAGCCTGTTTAAAACAAAAAGGAAAAAAGGAAAAAGCAAACCAAACAAGAAAAGCTTGGTTAATATTTCAGGAGGAAGTACTTTGAAATTATTAGCAAACTTAATATTTTATCTGTGGAGAGGGAGGCACGGACTCCGGTGATAAGTTCAGCTGAAAACAATTTACTAAGTGCACAATTAGTCTTACATACAGTTTTAACTCTGGTCACTCGTTGCAAAGCATTACATGATTGGTTATAAGCCCACGTGTGGTATTATATAATTGGTTAAAGCTCACTGTTCACGCGCCTAAAGTCTTTTTCTAATTGATTGTAATCCCAAGAAACTGTTACTTTTGCTACAGAAATTGTTACTTTTGCAGCACTCTTTATCAGGCCTAGTTCCTCAGTTTAGTTCCCCCCTTCAATCCTCTTTTGTATGTTCTGCTCATACTTCATGTTCTCTCTCTGGAGATCAGCCAACAGTGCATCAAGTTCAAAGTACAGCAGGGGTGACCGCTTGTTGCTTAACTCCATTTTCTTCTTCTACCTCCACATTTATCTTTTAAAGGTGCGTTGAGAGACAGATTCACTGCTCTGTGCGCACTTATTGTGAAGGGGTGTTATTTGGAATATTTCATCTTCATGACATTTTAAAGATTTGGCATGAAGATTTTGGGCACTTTCAATAGAGTCATCCTGTACTCTCTGCTTGCTAAAGTTAAAGGCATAGTACTATTGTATTCTCATGCAAGCATGAAAGGGAGCAATTTGTGTTTTATAAGAAACAATTGGTATTTTTTGTGTAGCAACACCCCCTTCCCCCAAAGCGGAGAGGGAATTGAAGCTCTTAACTATATCTGCCCTTCCAAAGGGCTTGCAGAAAGCCAAATAAATGTCAGGAAGTTTTTTTGGCCTTGGAATTAAATCACACAATCCTTCTCCCATGTCTCTTTGGGTATGCAGTTTGTGAGATAAGATAATTTTTTCTAAAAGATCATTTACAAATCACTTCAGACTGTTGACACAATGTACATATTAAAAAAACCTGACAAACACACTTAAAATAAAAACCAACACAAACAGGAACAAAACCCCACCAGCCACACAAGTCAAGTCTCACTTTGAGAGACTGTCCTTTCAGCTATGAGGATTGTCCTCCTTAGCTGTGTTGGAATAAGCAAATCTGGAGGACAGCTACTCTGCACAGCTTCTGCTGCTGAGATTTTGCCAGGAAGAATGTTCCACTGTATATTGATCTGTTTTTCAGCAGCATTTTATAGCAAGAATATTTGCACCATAGAAACAATAGGCTTAAAAGTGTATTTGTGTGAAAAATTCAGTATATCCTGAATTTGAGATATTATCTTCCTGGTCTCTAATATGCACTTCTCCGTGCTTTTTTAGGATTGGATGACATACTTGATTCTGGTCTGCTGGAATGGCTATATTTTCATATTTTAATGAAATACTGGATTTTGTGACTCTGGTCTTCTGGGGGTATTATAAACTGCTTAAATAATCTGGTATATTTTTGAGATACAGAACAGCGCTTTCTGAGGAAGTGAGTGGAATGTGGGGGCATCTTATCTAGAATCTCCCCAGCTTCCTGCTGCAGTTGATATGGTTGATGAAGTAATTAAGGACTGATCCGGATGACTTTAGATGATACTTATCGTACAGCAGGGGGAGTTCTAGATGAGTAACTGAGCGTGGACTATCAGTTTCATGTAGAATGCTCAGCATTTAGGAGTTATGTACTCTTAGTATGACAGGAAATGCCACCAGTTTCCTCCTTCATACTCCTGATGAATTAATTTTTGTTTGATTTGGAGTTTTTTGTGGGTTTGTTTGGTGTTTTTTAATTGCAAATAAGCCTGAAGGCAATGAGTTCGATCCTTGTTTGCTAAAAATCTTCTTTCACAGCAAATTGTATGTCATTGTTGCTTACATTTCCTGAATACAGAGTAAGTGTTCTTCATTTGCATATTCAAGAAAACAGAATAAAAGATGTTTTTTCATGTGTTACAGCTCTGTAATAGTTATTTGCATACTGTACACATTTTAGAAGTAACAAATTCAGATACCTATGAAACAACTCAAAAAGACTCCCTTGGACTCTGTTTTTCTTTTATGGGGTGGATAATTTAAGAATTGTTCACATTTTAAAGGATTAACAGCCTTTCTAAAGAATTGCTTTTGTTTCCAAAGCGGGGTAAAGTTGGCTGGCAGACTGACTTTCAAAACATCTCAGCCCTGGTGTACTTTGGAACTTCCCTAAAGAAACAATTTCTTGACCTGTACAGCCAACATTTCTTCTTCAAAATAAAGCTTTTAAAAGCCTGCTAGGAAAACTCTCTCCAGCTTTTGGAAAAAGGAGAGATCCTTATAGCTTCTAAAAATGTGAATCAGTCATTTTAAATGTTTAACATGCTGAAACTGGACAAATATATTCCCAAAACTCAATCTGTCTTAGCTTTCCAGATAGAGTAAGTAATGGTGTTCTGTGATTTTTTTGTTGTTGGGTGGTGTGGTGTGTTTTTGGCAAAACTGTTCAAGGACATGAGGAGGAAAGACAAGGTCTGCAGGTTATGTCTTAATAATGGGACTGATGCAGCTGGTAAAAGCAGCCAAGTTTTCAGATGCACAAGGCTGGGTGTCCGTGTCCGTGTGGGTGTGTGCGCAGGAAGCATGGGCTTCAGATCTAAATACAAGGGGAACATGACTGATGAGATAGATCATCTTTGTAAGAGGAGCCATCTCATGCCTCTGGAGCAGAGATGACACTTGAGACAGGGGTGGTAATGAGGAGGTAGCTCTTCTTGTGTGAGAAAGGGTTCTGACATGTGGAAAGGTGTACAGGTCCTGTTTGGGAATGGGAGGAGGCTGTATACAGGGAAGCGAAAGTCATGCTGTATCTTTATTAAGTGGGATGTGTAGTGTCCGGTGCAGCTGGAACTTCCTATTATTGCTGTTCAGTGTAATAGCGTGAAGTCATGATACAATATAATATATGAATCAATGTTACAGAATGAGGAAATCTAGATTTTTAAAACATCTATATTCTACTCAGGCTTGGTGGAATCAAGCAAATTACTTATTTCATCTGTAGCAGGAAAACTGTAATAATCACTGCTTAAAGAGTCTCTTTGGGATGCTGGTGCTGTGTACAGAAATGGTTTCCATTTCATTCTTATTGAGAGATGAAGACTACGAGTGTTTAATTTTCCAAACGGGAAAAGCGATAACCACATGGAGAGGATCAGCCTTTAAGTGTTAGCTTTTAGCAAAAGCTGTAGGTCAAGCTTGGTTTTGTATGCCCTCTCATCTTGTCTGCAGATCTTTTCTATACATTGGCTCTGTTAGCTCACTGCTGTAACATCTCACAGAAAATTAACAGATTTATCTTGGAGCATCCTATCAGAATAAAGACAAAATATTCCCTTCTTGCTGACTGGGGGAGGGAGGGGGGAGGAGGAAGAGATCTTTTTCTTTCTGGGCTCAAATATTTATCCTATTAAACTTTTCTAGCAGAAGCAGAACAAGCATAAAATGTGGTATTTTCTTTAATGAGGGAATTTATTTGCGATTACAACTTCTGAATCATCCCAGTTACTAGCAGGAAATCATCTTTATGGCTAAGATTCAGCTTCTAAGAGAAAATGAGTACTAGTCGTGTAGCGTGAAAAGAGGGAGCATGTATTTAAAGCACATTGCTCTGGAATTAGTTTAGTCTTGTATTTTATTGTGAGGTTTTTCGTATCTAGACTGTTTTAAAGCCTTAATAAAGCCACACATCTCACAAATTCAGGTAGTCTGAAACTCTCACTGTTAGGACTCAGCAGAAATATGAAGCTATGCCTACGCTGTTATCCTGCCAAGATATGGAGACTTAAAAGCTTATCTTAACAGTGAAATAGTATATTAGGATGCCTAATTTGTAATATTGGATACTATACATCTTATACTACTTTTCATCCCTGCCCCCATCCTGGAGTTGCATCACAGTAAATCTTCATATACAGAAACTTGTTATAAATATACTACTTTCAACCCTAACTGTGATTAGTACCAGTATTCCTTTTTCATGTATGTGAAATTTTAAGCCATTACCATCTGATAGCTGCTTGGCCTATCACCCATTTCACTCTTCCCTTTCATTGAAAACAACAAAACTCCTTCGTAAACTTTAAGGCTTATGCTCCTTACAAACTAGAGCATTATGCCATCCCCACGGCAGTTTTGATGTCTAATTCTGACATTTAGTTTGGAAATGGAAAGGAGGAAAGCTATGCCTAGCTGAAGCCCTAGAAAATCTTGTCACTGCATATGTCTAAAAAGCCAAGGGTTTCTCAGAAATAGCAGTAGGGACTTTCTTCAGCTTAGTAAAGCAGCAGATCCAGCTGGCTGCGAGAGAAGCTGTGGAGCTTTTCTGTTCCAAATTTCACCCTTGTCTCCCTGCAGGTAAAAATCAAAATGGATGCAACAGTGATTTCTCTAATTCCTGCATTTGCTACAGGCCTCTGCTGCAGATAGGGAAACATAACGAGGGCTAACTTAATTTTTAGCTTACTATATGGCTTTAACAGGAAAATTAAATCTTCATATTTAACTGGCATTATTGTTACATTTTTTGTTTCCCCAATTGAATTAAAGCAGCTTCCCAAATTCAGTCATTCTGTTTTATTGCAGTTCACATATTTCCTTTCTAGTCGAGAAACTAAGAAAATGCACAGCCCTTTTTTTTACTGCCAGTACATGCTACTGGGTTTATCAATGCATGTGCTCAACAGCCTGGTGCATGGAGGTCTTAAGCAATGTGTTTTCTGTGTGTTTTATTCAGGGTTTTTTGTCAGCCAGTTCAGGTATACCGATACACTGTCTATAAATTCAGAAAAAGAAACAAAGCTTATGATTCAAATTCTCTCATAATGCTTAATTTTAATCTAAATCAGTAGGAGTGCAGCATAGATTCGAATTCATTTAGGTTTTTGAGTGTATGTGCCTATCACTTCACCTTGGCAAACAGAAGAATCCAGCTGAAAAACAGAACCTACTATTTTACAAGTTTGCAATTCTCAGTAATCCATAATACAGCTGTAACAAAACTAATGCTAGCTAGTGTGGATAGTGGTACTCATTGCAAGAGCTACTGCTCTAAAACATTTTGGTTTGTGTTGTGATTTCATCAGTGTAAAAAGCTCTTAAAAAAGCTAATGAATCATCAGTGGAGGTCATGGGCTGTCCAGAAGATTAGAAGTGAAATTTGAAGGTTTCTAGTCTCCAAGAACTGACAATCATTTACTTGACACTATCTTACATGCACTAGAAAAAAATCTTTAAAAGGTCAGTTATCCTCTGGCAGAGGATTCAGTAAGATATTAAAATCAGCTAACATAAGACAGAGCTGGCAGTGAATTAGTTTTGTGGTAGGTAATATTTGTGAGAGTTCACAAATGTCTGACCAGCCCTGTCAACTTATTACTTATCCTTTCACTCCTTACAAAATTAAAGTTGTTTCTTCAATGTTCTGGCATTTATGGCCTATACAGTAATGTTCATTTCTGTTTTTACAGAAAGAAATTTATCCAACTTCAATGAGAGAATGGTCATGATGGGATTAGAGTTTCTTCTCCAAATACTTTTCTTTCCAAAAGTAATAAGTTTCCTCCAGTTATAAGTACAGAATGTTTTGGTTTTTAGTTTTTTGGGGTTTTTTTCCCTTTTCCTTGTTTGACTCCAAGCAAAACTTATTTTCAGATTTCTATTTTATGGTAACACCAATACTGTACAGTTTTTTTGGCAGTATTTTTTCAGTAATGAGCCTAGTGATGACTAAAACACAAATTCATGGGAAATTCTGCTGGGAAGCCTGAGAAAGGTCATGATTCTTGTTTCTGCATCCAGTGGAGACATTCTGTGAAAAGCCCAGTGCAGTATCTGCTTTACCAAGGTGAAACAGCAGTAATGACGTTGGCCTCAATTAATAACGCTGTTTTCTTTATTTCCCTCAGCTATTAATTTGGATTTGCTTCATAAATTCTGCAAGTTATTTACTGGTTATATGTTGAAGACCTAAGGATTGCAAGGAACTGCCACATGGCTATTCACACTGGCTTTGTGCCTCAGTCCTGGTCTTCTGACAAAACTGGTTTCCTTAGCACAGCATGTCTCAACAGCAGATTAAGTGTAAAGTACTGGTGCTGTGCTAGTGGGTCAGTGAGCTACTGGTCAAATATCCTTCAGAAAGAGAGCAGTGGATGGTAGTTCTTCTAATTGCAAGAGAACGCATGTCTTAAATTCAAGATCCCTGAAATGCTTTGAGCAGTTGACAGCATCAACACTTGAAGTTTCTTAGTGGCAACTGTAATCTTTGGCACTTGTATACAGTAGTTGTGAATACCTTCCTGTTCTATTATTTCCTGATATAGGTAGACAGGTAGCTTAAGGAAGAAAACAGGAATGAAGAAAAGATGTGAAACCATCTGTTGAAGAATGTTCTCATGCTGAGTTTTGATGCAATAAGACCACAGTATAAGATATATATGTGTTTATAAAAATAAAGCCTGTAATGATATGGGAAAGAAAGAGCTTTCTGACTTGGAGTGTTTCTATCCATGTCAGCTGGGAATTAGATGATATTTCTGGTACTGCTCTGCAGTATCATTTTAAGGCTGGGAAGAAATTGAAGTGATGCTCTTTACGGGCAACGTGGTCCAAATAAAGCAGAACAGGCTGATTTAGAATCAAATTTTACTTCCTTATCTTCTTGAAGAGCATCATGTCCTGAAATGCACTTCATACTTGTGGAAAACTGGTCCTTCTCTTTCTCTGGCGCAACTCCATTGATCATAATGCAGTTATCCCAGAGAAATTATGGACAGTGCAGACAGTTTAGCCCTTTCAGAGTTACTGCTAATCTTGATGGGAAGAAGACGGATAAACAGCAAGCATTTTCTAAGCCTGTAATATTCTTTCCCTTATGCAGTGATTGTCTTTGCTATAAGAGTCAGAGTTGCAGTTATGTCTGTTTTACTTTAAAAAGTGTAGTGTTGAAAATACAGCTTTGCATTAATTTATGCCACAAGCACCATGTTAGTTTCTTTTCTAATATTTCTCTATCCTGGATGCATACTGCATAACAGGAAACAAAATGAAGATCAAATATTTTAGCTACTTAAAGACAGGATTCATGCAAGGAGGAGAATGACTTACAGCAGCTGGGGGAATTAAGAGAAATGGCACGTAGTCAAAACTTGATGCTCAGATTAAATTCAGTGCCTGTTCGAATGAAGCCTAAGGGAAACGAAATTATACAGGTATTTCTCAGCATTTTAGGCAAAGAGAGAAAGTTCCAGAATGTGTTAGTGTATTCTCCATTTTCTGTGTACACACATAAATTTCTCCTTAAATTTATTTCTATATTATGCAGGAGAGTGATAAGTGGCACTTGAGCTGGACAAGAGAAATTTACCTATTTCATGAAATGTTGAATCTATAAACATTTAAATGTCTTGGTCTACTTCACTTATTCCAAGTCCTTTTGTTTCAGGCAGCGATTTTTACTTTTATCACTTACTGCAGTGCTTAAACTTAATTTGTGTAAATAAGGAATAATTGAAAATAATTCATCAAATGTCAGAAGTTTTTTCCCTATTTGATAAGTCAAACTTTTCACTTGCAGACTTTCTTGATGAAAGAGATTCCTGGTTTGTAATAGATGAGCAGTTTGGAGACGCAAAGAATGAATCTTGTAGTTACCTTAAACTTTTAGATCTATTTTGACTAGCAAAGAACAGTGTTTAATACATATATGAAATACAGGTACAAATAGGTTCCTGTCCTGGGTTCAGCAGTAGCAGTCATTTTTCTCGTTCGTAGTAGCTGGTGCAGTGCTGTGGTTTTGACTTTCAGTCTGGGAACAGCGCTGATAACACCGATGTTTTTAGTT
>WYDI02003313.1:0-27655 GCA_009867235.2 Psittacus erithacus
GATAACACCGATGTTTTTAGTTGCTGCTCAGTAATGTTTACTCTGACCAAGGACTTTCTGAGCCTCATGCTCTGCCACGGAGGAGGGGCAGCCGGGAGGAAGCAGAGACAGGGCATCTGACCCAAACTAACCAAAGAGGTATTCCGTACCACAGCACATCATGGCCAGTATATAAACTGGGGGCAGTTACCTGGAAGGATTAGATCACTGCTCAGGTGAGGCTGGGTATCAGTCAGCAGGTGGTGAGCAGTTGTATTCTCTTCTCTTGTTACTTCCCGTATCATTATTATTATTGGTGGTAGCAGCAGTGGTTTGTGTCATACCTTAGTTATTGGACTGTTCTTATCTCAACCCATGGGAGTTACATTCTTTCGATTCTCCTCCCCATCCCTCCAGGAGTGGCGGGAGGAAAAGAGGGGAGTGAGTGAGCGGCTGCATGGTTCTGGGTTGCCGGCTGGGCTTAAACCACGACACCCAGTCTAAATTCCCATTCCCTAGCTCTTTTTAAGGGTTTAGGAATGTCTCAGGGTGGTGTTTCACCACAGATGTGCTCATAGCTCCTTGAACTGGTCTATAAAAGGAAGCTGTGTGCAGTTTCATTACTTGGGTTTTGCCCATTTTTCCCAGAGGCAAACCAAAGAAAACCGAACAAACACAAAAAATATCCCCAAAGCAGCAGCATCACCTGGCATGAAGCAGGAGTGGAGTTTCCCAGCATCAGGCAATCAGATACCACTTGGGTGCTTCATTTCACCTCAGTACAAATGAAAGAAAAGATACCAACAGCAAAGACCACAGCACACCTTTCACCTAAAGCTTCTCATCAAAGCACAGCTCCTCTGAGAGTCTGCTGTTTTGTTAATCCATACAACACACATCAAGGTAGTATGACTGTAGGAGATAAAGGAAAGGATGCATGCAGTTAATCCTTATAATCAGAAAGGATATAAAGAACATTTTTCTTAGTTTGCTCTCAGACTTCTGGAGTGCTTAATGGCTCCTGTCTGGCAGACATACTAACTTTGAAATTATTGAGACAGATCTGGCATTAATGTATAAGACCATAATATTCTACCAAGGCAACTCTATCAGTATAAATAGCTGTAAGGGAAGAAAAAAACCTCGTATTAACTTCAGTAGTGGATTATTCGGCTGTCTAAAATTGCTGCATTCAATCTTTGTATGTTACCTTCCTTTTATTTTCTAGGGTAATGCAGCAATGAAAACAAGTATTACCATGTAGAAAAACTACTACATTTAAGACATGTAAGGAAATACTTCATTTTGTGGTGTGTGGCAAAACTGTAGCATGTAAGAGGGAGGCAAGCTATTTTGTTCTGCTCCCTGGCTCACGTCACATCAGGTAACAGTGGGTGCATATACCATGTGTCTGAGTTTACAGTTATAATACCCTAAGAGCCCCAATACATCTGTGTCTTCCCAATGTTGCCTTTCTGTAACAGGCATCTGTTTTTGAAGGGATACTTACATGGCATGTAGAGCTATTGGTCTTAACATTAAGTACTGGCATTTGGAAAGGGCAAAAAACATTCAAATAGAGATAGAAAGCATCTCAGAGAACACTTTAAGAAAAAAAGGAAGTTAAAAATTATGAATGTTGTGAACAATGAAATCTAGTGGGTAAGTCAGCATTTTCTACAGGTGATAAACTAATTAAGGAGTTAATAGTAAGTACAAAGTGTGTTATTTTCTGAAAGTATCCAATCAGTATTCAATATTGATACTAAAAGTGATTATTTTATTCATATAATTCCCATTATTTTGATCCCAATTTTGCCTTTACATTCAGTGGTAAGAAACCTTCCAGTGAATTTCATGGCCATAACACTTGAAGAACAGTTGCTTTTGTGATTATATTTTGATTGCTTTCTTAGTGACATGAAATATTTGAACTAAATAAGGAAATTTACATGCAATCTGTTTTCTACTAATGGAAGCACACACCCTCTAAATTGTGAACCTGTGTACTCAATCTGAAGGAATACAAATGACCCTGGAAGGAAGTTTGTAAATTTTGTATTGCTTTGAATCCTATACTTTTTTAAACAAGGTATCTTTACTAAACACAAGGATGTGCAAAAAGTGGTACCATGAATCATATCAAGTATGGAACATTTGGCAGAAATTCTGTTGTAACCAGTCTAGAAATGGTTATAAATCTAAAAGCTATTTGGTCAAAACACAGTAAAACAAGCATGTCTTCTCACAGGACACATCATTCTCATGAAGGGAAGAGCAAGTTAGAGAAATAACTTGTCAAAAAATAGACTCATGCTTACGCTTTAGAGGGGGAGCTGCCTGTATAAAGGGAGAGTATGGTACAGATAGTAATCACAGAAACAGAGCTAATATAGTATATTTTATGAGCTATGTCATCTGGCTTTCTCATATTCATCTCTCTGGCTAAAAAAAAAGAAAAAATGAAAAAAAGCCTGAACCATCAAATGATCTCACCTGGAACCTGATCTCACAAGTCTACCTGCAGATGCTTTGACTCTAAAAAGCAAGCCTTCATATAATTGCATAAAACCTTGGCTACATAAGTGGTAAAATACTGTATATATTCGTATAATAACTCTTACTTTATTGACAGGTTGTTCTCTATTATAAAGACTACTTCAGAATCACCTATGCTTTTAAAAACAGGCAACATGACAGATAAATAACTTTTTAAAAAGTAAAATTAAACCAGAAGAAAAACCAGAATTTTGTTACAGTGAATGAAAGTAATCTCTAAATGAGGGATAAATTCACACCCGAATTTATTTATTTTAAGATCATGTAATTGAGGAAAAAACAGAATAGATAAAAATGCAGAACAACTGAAATTTAATATTTCTGGTTAGGTTTCAAGAGTTTGTCTTAAAGTGAATGTTTTTCCGCTCATTTTGTGCAAAGTTCTGGTTCAAGCAAAACTGAATTATGTTTGCCTGCTCCATGTTCTGGTCTTTGCAGAGATTTAAAAGAAGAAGACCCTTCACAGTGATAAATAGGTAAAATACCTTCCCTAAGAAAAAGATGGTGTATAAGAATTGAGTTAACAATCAGAAGATGTTCCAAGAGCTTTCCTGCTCTGGAGATGAAAGTAATTACACCCTCACTGCATTAGCAACACTAAATATGCATATTTATGACCTGTGCTCTGCTCTTTGCATTGACTTCAGATAAAATTCACAGGGAAAAGTTGTTCTTCTCTAGAATAGTCTGTCACACAACATTGATCACCTCACGAGTTTATGGAACATGAAATCACTAGTGTGTATGTGTGAACTACTTAGAAAATGTAACGATGAATCAAATGAAAAACAGGAACACACAGTCTCAAAGAGTACTTCTCTGATCTAAACTGCCTTCAGTTAGTTTATAGATAAAATTTCTAGTACTGTAGTTCTCAAAGACTCCACTGTTGTGAATATAGGATGCTTGTATGATCATTAAAATGCTAGTTGACAGGCAAAGTAAAAAGGACCAAACAAACACAGCACACACACACTAAGTAGAAAAGCATCCAAACACCACTAAAGACCTTCCAGAGCTGAAGAATCTATTTCACTGTGAGAAACCATTGCAATCAATAGTCACCTTTTAATAAGAATCTTCACATATTTCAACTTTTAGCAATTCTTCTTTCACAAGTCAGATACTGAACATCTATCAAAGTTTGCTGTAACTGTTATAAATAGACTTTTCAGCCCTTAAATTTCTCTTTGATAAATTAAATAGACTGAGATTCTTCAGGAACTCATTAAAGGCTTATTTTCTAATTATTCTCTCACTCTTTGTTTCTTTTCTGAACCTTCTCCAATATATTTTTTTCCTTTTTGTAAATTATATACTTCAGAACTAAACATAGCGTTCTTTGAGTAATCTTATCAACACCAAAATACAAAGGGAATATAGATATTAGCAAGAAGAAATAGTGCCAGCATCAAACACCATCGTCCTGACATTGTTCCTCAATCTCACGTATAGATTGTCAGTCAATGATGCACCATGAAAAAACAATTTGACATTCTTCCTATTTTTATTTTCCAAAACTTCTCCATAGATCTCAGCTCCCTCTCAGCACAACCTTTCCATGCTGTTGTACTTCCCAATGCAGTTGCCAGCCCTTTAAGTTGTCCCTGACATCCCCTAGAGTACATTTTTGAAAACCTCATGATCTTCCCCTCCATACCCTTTTCATTCTTTCTCCCTGCTTTCCAGGAAAAGTTCATCTTTAGGGAGGAGTTAGCAGAGTTTAAGGGAAAAAAATGACAAAGCAACCTTAAAAATTAGATTTCTCTTATTGTACAACAGCTGCTTGCTTTTGCTAATCTGAGTCAAATGGACCACCAAGTGAAATCCTTTATGGATTGACTCACTTGAACAAGGAGCTATGACAATTGGTGAGGCAGATATCAGCAGTGATGCTGTGAACAGACTGTGAGAGGCAGACCATCAGAGCAATTTACTACCGCTAGGCTGAGAATGCAGCATGAAAGGAGATACCTCAGCAGCACCTTGCTCATTTCACCAGGTCAGAGGCAGCCTAAGTGTTCCCCAGTAAGAAGGACACATCATGCCTACACAAAGATGGTTGGTACAGGAGAGTAAGCCAAGTCACCAGCAGCATTAATTTCCAGATGAAGCATGCAAGTGTGAGGATAGCCAGCAACCAGCCACCTGAGGCATCCACTGAAGTGGCTGAAAGGCCTGGAGATCTAATCACCCGGTCAAAACTGTGTCCTTAGAAGTTCACCAAAGAACACTCATACGTTTTGATGAGACCACCATAGGCAATTCAAAGCTGCACTCATTCTGACGGCCAGCATTTCTGGTGCTGGGGCTCTGTGAGGTCAGACAGACATACAGGCTAGGTTACTCATCATGAGCAGCAGCAACTGTATTTTGGCAAAGTGTGTTCTTCAGCAGCTAGCTTGGTACAATGGAGCAGTTATGGGTCTCCTGCTTTGAGGAACCATACGATTCTAATGAGCAGACACTACCAAGTACCAGAAATAAACCTTAGAATATTTTTTGAGAGAGATCTTTTTTCTTGCATGCATTTCTATTGATAATAAACACAAAGACAATCTGAACAATATCTAGTATTGCTCTACCCCAATGATCTGTGCAAGAATTAAAATGGCATTAATATTCTCCTTTTCCAGATGTCAAATGCAGTTTCCAAGGATCCTTTAAATTATATTTAAAAATATTCAAAAACTCTGTAAGAGAAAACCACACTTGGCTCACAATAATCATTGTATCATTTTTAGATTTTTTTTAAGCTAGAATTTTTTCCTGTAGCAATTCCATATTGCCTAATTTTAGCATTTTCACATTAATATTAAATTAATAGCAAGAAATTCACATATAATATTTATATAACAGGTTTGAATTTAGTTTGGTGGCACTTTAACGCTTAACTGGTGTTCACAAGCAAAGATGGTATGGATCAAATACCTATTGATTCCTCTACACACTGGAGACAGAAGCTTTGGAGACACCCTAAAATTTAAGGAAAACTGTCATAAAACCTTCTGCAGGCAGTATCCTTCTGTGTATGAAACAAAAGCTTCCATGGAAAAGAAAAATAAATTTTACATCAATTCAGGGAATTAAACACCAATAAATCACAGAGGTGTTTGCACAAAAAATGAAGAACACACTTCCACAGCTTCAGCATTCTGAGTCTTCTGACTCAGTTTCCCCATTTATTGATGTGCATATTTGGTACGAAGGCCTCTCTAGTCCCATGGCTCCCTCCCAGTTTCCAGAGATCCCCTTCACAATAGCCATGGTCAGTGAAACTACAGACCCTGGCACAACCTTACACATGCTGCTCTTACCTCCCAGGGACTTGCGCTGTCACAAAGAGGTACTTTTATGTTGCTATGTGCCTGGCTGTGTCACTGCTTCTGCACACTGTGCTTTTCACTTGCTCTAGGCAGGCCTTTGCTGTCCTCTACCTTTAATACAGCCCTGGAAAGGCATTTTCATGCTCTCTAACTGTCTAGCAATCATTGCTTTACAAGCATTATTAACTCTGTGTCAGCTCTTTTAACTCTTACTGCAATTCACTATGAATTTCATTCTGGCAAAAGCCTCAGAGCCCGTTTTTCCTTTTCTCCATGTCCCAGCAGCACCTAACTCCCATGCTCAGCTGTCCATGGCTGAGATTTGGTAACACATAAGCCTCACTCGCCTGTATCAAATCCAAGTCATTTGTTGCTTATTCCTTTAGTAAGGTTACAACACCTCATTATCTCCATAAACAGAGATTAAAAACCAGTATTAACCAGACCAGCCGAAGCGTTTGCAGGGGCGCAGGGCCACGAGCCGTGCCAAGGCAGTCTGACTCCGACCGGAGCCTTCCGCCGCTTTATCAATAGATGGCAGCAAGAAGCTCTTTCTCTCCTGAGCGTCGGAGAAGGAAGATAACATCCCTGCAGGAGCACGGGACAAACTTCCCAACAGAGTACAGATACTACATGTTAACAGCCACGTGTTGCAGCTTCTTCAGGAATGGCTAGTATACTCTGCAGCAGCGCAGAGCTATGGAGATGACCCTTAAGCAGTGTCCTAACAGGTTTGCAGTACATCAAAAACATGTCAATGATGGGAATTAAAATATATTTCCCACATGTGTTTGTTTGTACACTAAGTGGCACGGGTTACAAATCCTAAAATGAAGCATAACAATCAGTGAAAGCAATAGCTAAATCAGGTTAGGATGTCATCTGCACAGAAACAAAGGCTGCAGAGGTTGTGAGACTTTGATAACAACCCACTACACAATTTGACCAGTTTGCATGTTTAGAAGCAAGATGCAATTTACACTACATGAAAGTTTGGATGTGTATTAAAAATAACATTTCCTTAGCAAAGATGGATTTTTTTTGGAGTCTTAAAATTACTTCATGCTTCCTTCTTGTGATCAATTTGACTCGTTTCGTCTGGATCAAGCTTCCACCCCCCTATTTTAACAATTCCTCTACTTGGAATACTACTTTCTGTTCTCAAAATATCTTTTTTACTACAAAATAACCTGAGATTGCCTGGGACACAGCTTTTACTGTGATACTTAGCTATATCTGTTTGTTTGTATAAATATTTAAGATACAAAACTATTTAAGCAGACCATTAACATTGTTTTTCCACACAAAGGATGTTTCAACATTATTTCCTGAGCAGATAATTATCCAGTAATAAAGGAAACTATACCTTCTTTGAAGCATTCAGACAAAAATGTCTAAGAACATTGAATTTTATTGTTCATTTTCTATATTAAAAGGATTCATAACATCGACCATCTTCATTGCCTGAATCATGCTATACACTTTAAAAAAGTAATTTTGCTGTTCTCTTCAGTAGCAGACCTATATCTTCTGCTTAAGGCCTGCCAAGCTCTGGAGCAGCTAGCAGTTTCTTATACAGATGCTGACTAAAAGTTTAAATGCAGAATCTGCAGCATCATTTCTAAGTGTCCAAAATCAGCCTTAACATCAGCAACAACAGAGATAGTGCTGTGAACCCAAGAGGTTCACCTGCGTACCCTATAAATTTCTCTCAGTCTTCTGTGTGTCTAAGCAGAAATGGCTATGAGTGCAGTGGCAGTTAGGACTACATTAAATTCCAGCTTCTTATCAGTAGTGTCATACTATCCGTGTTAATCGCTATGGTAAGTTGAGCTGGAGGCAGATGGCTAGATTTGTGGAGGGAAGGCTGGGAAATACATGTGCTGGTCAGGCTGGGAGTGCCTCAGCACATCCCCCAGCTATCCCAGCAGGTTTAGAAACTTTTTTCTTCCCTTCCCTTGTCCCCTTCCCTCAAAAATCCTGTTGCTGGAAATACAGAGAGACAATCTATCTTTGGAAAACACCTACCTTCAACACAGATTATGGCATTTTCATCTACCGGCTTTATGGCCTCTTCTGACTTTGCTGACCATAATCTCTCAGAAGTCCTTCAAGGTTTTTAAGCAAAATCAGGTAGTTACATTACCTTGCCTTTAAGTTTAAGGTAGATGAGGTTGGGCTCGTTTTACTTGCAGCCTTTTTGTTTCCAGTCTTTTTTGTAAAAGCCAAATATTCAGATTTACCACAGTCTTTCTTTGTTTTTACTCCTGGCATAACTAAACTCAACAAGTATTTTTTCAGGCATCTCAGAGCATGTTTAGCAAAGCTTCAGGTTCAGGAGCAGTTTCTGCCAAGTTAAAAAGAGGCAAAGCATATTCATGAGCTTAGGTGGAAAAGATTCCCCTGGAAGGGTGAAAAGCCAACATTTTTCCTGCAAAGTTCTGACAACAGAGATAGCTCAGGACCCAAGCAGAGGTACAAAAACCTCCTGCTTGTTGATTTATTCTCCTTTTCTAAGGATCAGAGATCACTGCAGAAAGGTATGTCTGAGATGATATGGATTTTTGAAGTTCATTTATGGCATGCAATTTTATTTCATCTTAGTAAAAACGTGCAGAGGAGGGAAGTGACACCTACACTTTCAGCCAGAGGGTGGCCATAGATCTATTTCTGCTGCACTGAAAACTGCATCCCCCTCTCCTGTCACGATTATTTGCACATCTACTACCCAGCTGAAGTACAGTCACATCCTTGCTGTGTGGCAGCATCAGTCATGGGACTGCAGCATGGGGGAGCAGGCAGAAGAGCTAGCTTCTGCATTCCGTCTTGCAGGTCACAGATGTCACAGGATGTGCATATGGTGCCTGTTAAAGAGGCATGCTTTTCACATGACATGACTGGTCACAGCAGAGAAAATCTGCAGTGATGAAAAGCTGTCCTGGCAGAAAAGGACCTGGGGGTGTTGGTCAACAACTGGCTGAATATCATCCAGCTTGTTCCCAGGTGGCCAAAGATGGACAAGACCATCCTGGCTTGAACCAGAAATAGTGTGGTGAACAGCACTAGGACAGTGATTGTCCCCCTGTATGTGGCACTGGCAAGGCTGCACCTTGAATCCCGCATCAGTTTGGGGCCCCTCACTACAAGACAGGCATTGAGGTGCTGGAGGATGTCCAAAGAAGAGCAATGAAACTGGTGAGAGGTGTAGAGCACAAGTCTTGAGGGACCTGGGGTTGTTTAGCCTGGAGAAACGGAGTCTGAGGGGAGAACTTACTGCTCTCTACAGCTACCTAAAGGAGGTTGTAGCAAGGTGGTGTCATTCTCTCTCAAGTAACAAGCAATAGAACAAGAGGAAATGACTTCAAGTTCTACCAGAGACGGTTTAGATTGCATACTAAAAAAAGCTGCTTCACTGAAAAAGTTGTCAAGCATTGGAACAGGCTGCTCAGGGAAGTAATGGAGTCACCATCCTTGGAGGTATTTAAAAGATGCGTAGATATGGTCCTTAGGGACATCATTTTGTGGTGGATGTGGCAATGCTGGCTTAACAGTTGGATTCAATCTTAAAGGTGTTTTCCAGCCTAAACAATTTTATGATTCCATGAACTGAAAGCAGCTTCTGACTGACACGGCAGCATTTTGGTTCTGTGACCCCTCCGCATATGCAAGGGTAGAGGATAATCCTGAGCAGCACCCAGACAATGGCAACAGAAGCATGCTGTAAAGGGGAGGAATTTCTCTGTGAAGTGCATTTGGCGCATGGGCCCTATCTCAACTCATGCTAGTTTGATGAACAAATACTAGGAAAATGATCTTTCATTTTTAACAGGCAATAGAAAGGAAATCAAAGTAACAGCAACTATGAGCACAACACAAAGTCTTTTCTGAAAGCCAATCCACTAAATAACATAGAATCTATATGCTCCAGGAAAATATTTTCTATCATGGAAGGTATTTTCTACAGAAGTTAAGACACCATTCTGCAAGCTGCTAACAAGCCCTGCTCTCGTGAATCACGCAGTTAAAAATCATTGCACAGATGCAAACTGTTTTGTCATAATTTAAAGGTGGGCATCAGTGAACTATTTTCATTAGCACTTAATCAAGGTAAATATTAAATTTCATTACTTAAAAGATTCCATTCATGCAGTGATCTTGAAGTAAAGGATGAATTAATATTTTAAATATTTGTATTAACCAGATCACATACCCACACAGACCAATTTCAATACAATTCCCCTGGTAATGCTTCTGCAAACCGCACCTTACCTAAGGTTATTTGAGAGCAGCATTACACCAGATTCCCCTCTGCTTCTTTTACCTTCTTTCTGCTGTTTGCACTCTCACAGTGATCCACAGGACAATTTAAGGAAGTACTGCCATAAGTGGAAGGGATGGCCTTTCCCTGTGCAGTTCATACACAGCTTGTTCCCATTTCATCTCATTTCACCAGCAGAAAAGCAAGCACTGTGCCCAGGAATCAGTTGGCTTGTAAGGAGCAGTACCTCTCACCTTCCATTGCCCCACATGTTTAAGGTACTGCAGCCCTCTCTCACCAAGTTAGTGTAGGTCATGTGGCTCGTGACGCTTCCTGGATTTTCTCCGTTACTCTGCTAGTATCAACCATCTCTTTTCTGCAGAAAGCCTTTTCAAAGGCTTTCAGAAAGATTTTATATTTAAATCTATTAATATTCTGCAGTCTTAGTTCCATTACACATTAACTTTTGAGTGTCCTATGTCTGATAAAGGCTTTTTTTTTTATTTAATGTAGAACCAAGAAGTTGTTTTATCATTGCCAGATTCTTCAGTCTTTTAACCATGCATTTCAATTGAAAGTGGATAGTTTGGACTTTAAACTAGGTATTTTTTTTCAAAAAATAAAATAAAAAAAAAAAGTAGGGTTTTAGGCATTACAGCGAGTTGTGTGATATACATAGCTTCCTTTTTCATCAGTTTTTTGCCTGGAGACAGCATGAGCAATTAACTTTGCAGAGTCATACATACAGGGCAGATATAGGAGGCTTTACAAGTCGAGTTTCACTTTATCTTCACTTCAGCTATTTTCACATAGCAATACCATCACATCTTGTTTATTCTGAGTTATGACTCTTTCTACAATATCATAAATTTGTCTGCAAGGAAGCCAGAAAAAGAAAGATGCAATCAGTGGCAGGAGACAGAAGTTGGCTTCTCAGAAACATGATGGAGATGATGGAAGAGAATGGAATTAGCCCTGAATAAAAAAAAAAAAAAAAACCAAAAAACCCTATGGAGAAGTGAAAATAAGTGTGTATCTGATCTATATTAAAAAAAGGAAATAAATTCAAGAAATATTATTAAAACTTTCCTGTTCTTGTGAAAGAATAAGCAGGGAAGCAGGATCGAAAGGAAAATAATGACATTTTGAATCTATGAAGAAGGAACATTGTCTATGCAATCCGTGAAGCAGCACAAAAAAGATATATTTACCAGTTCCAAACCACCACGTCACACTTCAAAAAAAAGTGTAAGGTGCTGGGTGAGAGGTAAAATGAGAATTTAGATGTCAAGATGGCAGTTTTGTTTTGCAATATACAGTCTATTGACCCTGTGCAGAAATTCATGAGCTGCCCTGCTCACTACTGTAATACCTAAAATTTTCCATCCAGTTTAGTGCTATTAGCAAGACCTGCAGCATTGCTCTTTCTGAAGGCCTTCGGGTCTTTCCAAGATGCAATATTTCATTGCTAGCTCTTGTATCCTTTAAAAAGAAGTGTGCACAGTCAATCCTGTTACCATTTTCTCATTGTTTAGTGCACAGCCAAGGCAATCCTAGTCATTATAGACAGATTTTCCCTAGAACTTTATTCATAATGCTAAGAAAGTCTTATCTCTTTGTTGTGATTTCTTTCCCCTACAATGAGGGTGGGTGTAAAATTGTACAATATGACTTCTACAAGGTTTTTCAAGAACCAGGAACACAACAATTACCTTTGCTTCTTGTGGCCCTACAGTAATTTCAACTCCATTATTTGGTTTGCAGTAACCTTTTACATACAGAAAAAGCAAGGAAAGAAAAGAAAGAGAACCTTAGCCACTTCACTTTTTCCCCCTCCTTGTCTGGAAACCATAGAAACCAAACTGAAAGTACAGCCAAGAAGTTCGTCATTTGGCTATCTCTGGCTGATCTCCATGGAAACATTTC
Source organism: Psittacus erithacus (assembly GCA_009867235.2). Lineage (NCBI taxonomy): Eukaryota > Metazoa > Chordata > Aves > Psittaciformes > Psittacidae > Psittacus > Psittacus erithacus. The sequence continues at coordinate 12,049 of WYDI02003313.1, forward strand.
ACTTTTTGTTGAAAAGAAAAATCTTCAAATCAAACAAATGGCCACAGTCTGATGGGTTATGACATCTTTGGGAAAAATTTAAAGAACAATGGCAATTGTTTCTGCTTTACATATTCCTATTACATTTCCATTTTATGCCATTTTTGCCTATTTTATTTCATTATAATTATGGCTTTTCTTTCAGAGTTATGTTATCAAATAAGACATTCACTTTGCAAAAAAAAGTTATATCCTGCCTACAAACCAGGGTCTGTTCACTCTGGTATCCAATTTAGGTATCATTTGCTGTAAATTATATAGGTCATTCATTATCTTTATTTGCATGCTTTGCCTGGAAAATTGAATAAAGGTGTTGGATGCACCGTAACAGCTAAAACTGAGAGATAAAAAAGACATTCAACACCAGCAAGTCACACCTCTCAGAACTATTCTTTCAGGAGCCCTGCAGACCCAGGAAGATATTTCTGCCTGCTTCACACCCTGTTACCTTTTAGGGTTTATTACAATTAAAATAAGCACCAGGTGACTGGGGAAAAAAAAATCTACAGGCAAGACAACTAAAACAAGAGGCACTTCCACAGGACTTCAGGCTTCTATTGGGCCCATGCAAATACTTGGGCACTTAGAGTACATGCCCATGAGAGGACTTCTGACAGTGGGTGAAGTGCCCTGAGGCGCTCCTACCGAGGCTTCAGAGCTCAAGGCACCAGCAGAAAGGAAGACTTTGGAAGACTCCACCTTTATAACTACATTTAGTAGTACATAGGTACCATCTACACTGTAGGTACTACCTACACTGGTAAGGTGTGGCTAAGCAGTGCAGATACCCTCCTGAACTACAGATTCAGCCGTGAAGATTAAAAAACCTTATTACAAAATGGTCTGAGGTACTAAACCATAATTAAATTTATTCATCCTTAGACAGCTCCAAGTTACTGCTGCAGCCATTCTACTCCTGTAAATTTTTATTTGCTTCTTTTGCAGATAGTACACATAACACAGTTGAGAACAGGGTAATTTTTTCTAACTTATATACACAGAAGTTCCACTCCCAGAAAGCACTTAGACATCAAAGGAAGAAAAAATATTGGCGCCATCTTAGCTCATACAGAAAAAGAAAGAATCCACAGCCACTCTAACACTGTTAAAGAACTGTTCTGTTTATCATTATATACAGCAAAACGAGCTACAATATATATGGGTCTTTGAAAAACCTCTAGGTTTCTAACTGGTCATACAATGAATATTGTTTCAGACATCAATATTATTGCAGTAAGCGTCATTAGCTAATGCCTACTTGTGGCAGTTTATTATACTGCTCCTATCAGTGGCTTGCAAAGAAATATGATGAATTCAATGGAAATATTACCAGCGATGAACAGACACCATCTGATTTCAGCTGCAGACAAACTGTCACTGAACAAAAGAGTGAAAATATGCTGATGCTTCCTGAAATTTGAAAGAATGTTGAAAAGATTGCAATGAATTATACAGACAGAAGTAAACAGAACAGGAAACTCAAGGAAGTCATGAAAGAACATTCATAAGGAGAAAGTGATAGGCAAGATATGACTCTGCTGAAGGTTTTATCAAACAAAGAAAAATAATAGTCCAGAACCAAGAGGAAGAAAAAGGTCACATTGCCTCAGTTAGAAGTTACTTTACAAACATACAAATGAAGACTTGCATGAAAATGAATGGCGGAGTTTGGTCCAGATTATCAAAAATTGTTTAAGAAGATTATTAAGAAGATCAAGAAAAACTATTCTAAATATTTTGACACCTTCTGGTTTCTCTGTACCTGTACATGTCTACATTTACCATCTGTGAGATAAGGTGGAAGATGTCCTTTGTAGTAAAATGCCTCTAACATCAGAACACAATAAAGTACAGTTGTGCAGAAGCACTTGGCAGTGTTAGGTTTATGGTCGGACTCATAGAATAGCAGAATGGTTTAGGCTGGAAGGAACCTCAAAAATCATCTAGTTCCAAACCCCTGCCACAGGCAGGGATACCTTCCACTAGACCAGGTTGCTCAAAGTCCTGTCCAGCCTGGTCTTGAACACTGCCAGGGGTGGGGCAGACACAACTTCTTGGGGCAAACTGTTCCAGTGCCTCATCACCCTCAGAGTAAAGAATTTCTTCCTAATATCTAATCTAATCTACCCTGTTTCAGTTTTAAAGCCATTCAGCCTTGTCCTATCATTACCTGCCCCTGTAAGAAGTCCCTCTCCAGCTTTCTTGTAGATCCCCATTAGGTACTGGAAGCTCTTCTAAGGTCTTCCCAGAGCCTTCTTTTCTTCAGGCTGAACAAGCCCAGCTCAGCTTGTCTTCATAGGAGAGGTGCTCCAGACCTCTGATCATCGTGGCCCTTCTCTGGGCTTACTCTAACAGCTCCATGTCCTTTTTCTGTTGGGGGCCTCAGAGCTGAATGCAGTGCTCCAGGTGGGGTCTGACAAGAGCAGAGTAGAGGAGAAGAATCACCTCCATTGACCTGCTGGTCACATTAGACCTTAAAAGGTCTTTTACAGCCTAAATGATTCTATGATAAAGGCAGGTAACAGTGGCATAGGTTTTTGCCCTCGCTGCACATAAGTACGTTACGCAGATATCAGTCCTTTAGAATACATCACCTGTAACCATGTGGAAAGGTAGAGTGTATGTTATTTTAACCCAACAGGTATAAGAGACTCACAATTTCCAGCTTGATTCTATTGAAGTTTGAGTTCAGTTGGTTGATTTTTTTATTTTTTTTTTTATTGTTTGGGGAGGGTTGTGTGGATTTTCTTTTTCCCAGGTTTTGAGGGGGTTTGGGCTTGATTTTGGGGTTTTGGGTTGTTTGTTTTGGTTTTATAACTAGTGCTTGAGAATTCAAAGTAATCTCTACAAATTTGTGAAATGATTGGATGTAGGGGGAAAAAAAAGTAGTATTTTGTATTTGTGCTTAGAAGGGATCAGCTGTCCAAACACAAGAAAAAGAAGGCTTTTAACTCAATAGTCCCCAACAATGTCAGTCTTGAAAAGCTATCTTTGTGCCCTGAGGTACATATATATAAATATGTATTAAAGAAAAAAAATTAAAAGGATATTTTGCAAGGCATCCAACATGTTCTTCTTAGTAATGGCAGATACTCAGTTTGGAGAAGGGAAAGCTAGCAGGAGACTGAGCAGTCTTCTAATATGCAAAAAAACCCTAGTAAGAAGAGATTAATCAGTTTTCCATGACCACTGCAGGAAGGCCAAGAAATGATGGTCTTGAATTGCCTCTACAGAAATTTAGGCTAGAGATCAAGGGAGAAATATTTTCAGCACTAAGCATTGTGATGGATCTCCTAATAGAAGTGGAGAAATCTCCCTCAGTAGCAGTTTTGAAAGCACATCACAAACACCTGTCAGGAAATATTCATACATAATTGGTCTTGCTTGGGGCAGAGGAACTGGCCAGATCAGCGTTTTCCTGCTCCACTCTCGAGGCCAGAACCACAGTTCCCTGCAATAACAACAGAGGCAGAAAGCAAACTCACTTCCCCTCTTTCACTTGGAAAGCCAGAGAGGAACTCATCAGTTAGATGTAAAGCACTGGCCAAATTATTTCAGCCGCAACAAACTGGACAGCCTCCCCATGTTCTTTAACCTTGTTTCCTATAGTTTAGTTTTCAGTTAGAGATGTAGAAACAGAGCATTTCAACTTTTTAACATATGACAAAGCAATTACAGTTTAAAACATAAATTCTAATCTAAAAGCATGATTCTCTGGAATCAGATGAAAACTGATTTTTGTTAAACCAATTTAAGGAATCTTTAAGCATCCTACCTGGCCTAACATTTAGAAAGTTTGATTGTTGGTTCGGTTTTGGTTTTTTTGTGTTCGGTGGGGTTTTTGTGGTTGCTTTTTGTTGGTTTTGTTTGTTTGTTTTAAACAAAACCCCACTCCAATGAAAATTTTTGTAGCAAGCATAAGGCATGCTGGAGCATCTGACAGGCCTTTGCCCATTCCCACCAGCAGAACAGGAGCCTGCACAAGCTCCCAGGACACTGTCAGTCCTTGAAGGCAGTAAATCTTCCTCCAGCAATAAAGAGTGAGGCAACAGTGAGATGGGGTAACCATTAATTACTGTGCAATCCAAATAAAGCACTCCCTTCAAATGCCAATTTTTATAATATTTTATTTTTCTTCAAAAAATATGAATGTGCATCACTACAGGATAGTTTTAGATAAGTATTTCCTAGATTTCTATGTTTAGCAATCACATTTCTATTGGTTTTGCCTCAATCTAAACTACTTTGTGGCTACTGAGACCACCCTCACATTAACAGCTTCTTCTTTGCTTTCACACAAAAATATGAAAATTTCCCCTTGACTTCTCTTGGTGCAGCTTGTAATAGATCTGCATCTGGAAACACTATACCATATTCTTATACTACTTTTATAGCAGGAACTGCTAAGTACTTTGGCTCACTTACAAATTTCTCAATTCACCAAGATATAATTGTGCTGTGATTCATGCTTTTGCTAAATCTATGCAAGTTGTGGGCATGCTTATTAACATCACATTAAACCCTAAAACTAAAAAGATTAGCAAGCAGATTATTTTTTTTTCTTGGACATTGACACTTAGCAGATTAATTACACTGTCAAAATGTTTAAAGAAAACAAAGCACAATTATGACAGATATGGTTTTATTTTACATACTGTTCTACTTTTAAGATTTTAGCAATTGTTGTACATCAAAATATAGCATAATTTCAACATTTTTATCCATGGAACAGCACGAGACCAGCATAAATAACATTAAGCACTCAATTCAGGAATTTATGGTATTATTTCTTAATTTCAATAGAATTTCATACTCAGCATGTCATAAGCCTCTCTAGTGACATACTGTAGCATAAACAGGCCACTGTATGTCACCTTGCAATTGCCGTGGAGCTTATCATATCTCTTTGAAGTACAACCACTGGGCCCAGTGGCTTCATTTCAATTTTAAATTTTGCTCAACTTCAAATTAAAATTACTGCCTTTTCTTCTGCATTTTTCTGCTGACCGAAATCTCTTCACAACACAGGTATGCACCAGCTATGATCAAGTGGCCATTCAGCCACACTAAAACCGGCGGCCTCTTATTTTGCATTGCTAGGCAGATTTTTTAATTTTTGTTTTTGCACATCCTCAAATAGATTTCACCCAGCAGATGGCTTTTTTATGCAGATTCTCTAAGGAGTGTCAGGGGGGAAATAGGAAACTGTCGGCCAGGATAAAAGAGGTAAACTATATTGGTAACAGCACATGCCACTGACTTCAGCAAAATCTTGAAGTATATTGAAGAAAGGACAAGATTTATCCTGTGGCTGCAGAATATTGTCAGTGCAGCCCCTTAGGAATCAGTCCTGAAAACTTCCAGAGGAATTCTAGGGGGGCATGAAAGTCTAGCAAGAAAGAATAGCTTCAACGTTCTTAATGGTTAATTTGGTAATGAAAATGTCTTACCAGGCCAGAGGACAGTGACTGTCTTCTTAAATAGCTTTTTGGTTTGTTTGTTGTTTTTTTTTTTTTTCTTTTAATGTCCTTTCTCAACAAGATCAGCGCAAACAATTGTGCTGGAGAAACTGTGCTTAGGGAAAACATTTTACTATAAGCATCATCCATCATCAGAAATCTCTGTTAATATGATGACACAAGCAATCTGAGCTAAACATAGTCTGCTGCATTTATCATCATTCATTTTATCACTGTATAAACCAGATAAGAACAACATACTTATCTCTAAAGCCAATAAGAAAATCTGCATTAAGCAGTGTTGTGAGTTAAGGGTGAGAGAGACAACACCACACATGAGCTGCTGAAACAGCAAGCCTAAAAAAATCACACCATGCATTTTCAGTCAGTTTCCCGTCAAAGCACCTTTGCTTTCACAAAGCCATTCATTCCTTTCAATAGCTCACTGCTGGTAATACCAACAAGCCAAATGCTCAGAGCTGTATTATTCGATGTATGACCAGGATGAATTTCATCATTATAGCCATGGAATAATTCAAATACACTACTTAACAATCAAACTAAGAATTAGTAGGACTATAATGTTTTGACCAGCTTTCATAAGACTTGAAAAACACAAACCTACATAAAAGTCCCTACCTAGGTAGTCTGTAGTTATCTAACAGCCTCTGCATTAAGAAGGAAACAGCACTTCCCCCTACACACTCACCTAGTTACATCTGTTTTTAAGCTAAAACTTACTGAGTAAATATCAAAAGCAAAGCAAAATACTGACCTGCATAGTCACTTGCCAGTCAGACTGCTTCAGAAGACTCAAAAGCTACTGGGCAACAAGTAAAGGCAGAAGTCATTAAGAGATTAGCTGTGAAAGATAATTTTATTTTGATCAAAGACAGATAAGGATAATTACTAATTTTCTGTTGGGTTTTTTCGCCCCCCCCCAGTCAATTTGCACATCCCAAACATCAGCCCTGTTCATTATGGTAATGGTTGTAATGCTTTGCAACTGTGAACATGGCATAAGATGTTCATGACTTTTTTATTCTACAAATATTAATGTCAAAGAGGACACAAAAGACAATGAACAATTGCTCACTTCATTTATCACAATTTTCTCGTTAGCTACAGGGCTCAGTTTAATTACAGCTGCAAGCATTGGGTCAGCTGATCTCTTGCCTCTGATAAGTCTGTAATGGCTAGTGTTTTCTTGGATCCAATGCTATCATTGGCAAAAGTGCATGGCACTGAACTTGACATCATCATCCAACACCTACCCAAAGAAATCCAAGAAACAGATTTATCAATGGGGTTTGTTTGTTTTAAAAATAATGGCTGTAACCAAGAAGACTGACCTAATAGACTTTCTGAGGGAGTAGCTCATTAAGCTATTAATTAACAAATACACATCTCTCAGTCTCTGTGATTGTTGCAGTACTAGGCAATACGTACGAGCAAAAGAGATAATTAGAGGTGTTTTCTAGATTATCTTTTTAAGGCAGTCTAAACATTATTGCTTGTGGAAAGGAGTGTGATGCAGAACATGTCAAAACACAAACTGAAACACCATTTAACCACTGTTTTTTTCTGCTTTCAGTTATTTAGAGTTGAGTTAGAGCTTTTACTTTCCATAAGCAAATAACAGTAAAACTCTGAACCAATAATATATTAATTTCTCATGTACTGGAAATAATCTTCACTCCTGTCATGACTCACTGCTAGTGCCATGCTTTAAACAGACTGGAATAGACAATAAGCGGTTTGCTACATTGGTGAATGCAAATGAAGCACACACAAGGACATGGTACAGTGACTGTTTAAGGGCTATGGTAGCACACGTCTACTGTCAGAAGCTCTGTCTTGATCAGGTGTGGATGTAACTGTTGTAATCTAGTTATACCCATCAATCATAGGTAAAATTTGCAGCTACATATGGCAAGAGAAACAATACTGAGGTTCATCACTGCATTACTGATCATACCTACTTTAAAAGTCTAAAGTTATGACCATGATTATGAAGTTATGATTAGGAATTATTATTGTCCTTTATTATCACTTCAGATGGCCATTACTAAGAATGTAACTCATTTAATTAAGTTTAAATTGATACTATGGTACAAATATATAAAGTAAAATTCTGCCCAACTTAGCACAGTTCAGGAGGAAGAAAATAGGATTGGCATGCCTGTATTTCTGACCATAGAAAAGAGGTTCCTGAGCCAGTTTTAAACAACAGAATGTACCTGGGGAAAATAAACTTAGTGTGCATGCGTTTCATCCTCTTATAATGATAGCATATACAAATGTAGGAGACTATACCTCTCTTAGGTGTCCAGGGAGCCTCCTGGCTTTCTTTAAGATACCTTGATGAGTTGACTCTGGCTGGACACTAGGAGCCCACCAAAGCCACCCTATCACTCCTCTCGTCTGGCTGGAGAGGGGACAGAAAATATAACAAAAGATTAACAGGTTGAGATAAGGACAGGGAGATCGCTCACCAATTATCATCACCAGGCAAAACAGACTCTACTGGGGGAAATTAGTTTATTGTCAATTAAATCAGAGTAGGGTAATAAGACAAATAAAAACAAATCTCAAAACACCTTCCCCTGTCCCTCCCTTCTTCCTGGGCTTAACTTTGCTTCTGAATTCTCTACCTTCTCCCCATCAATGGCACAGGGGGCTGGAGAATGGGTGTTGCGGTCAATCTATTACATGGTGTTTCTGCTGCTCCATCCCCCTCAGGTGAAGGGCTGTTCACACTCTTCTGTTCCAGTGTGAGATTCCTCCCACAGGAGACAGTCTGCCTCACCCACAGTAATCACCACAGGCTGCAGGAGAACCTCTGCTCTGATGCCTGCAGAACCTCCTCCCCTCCTCCACTGACCTTGGTGTTTGCAGAGACTAAGAGCCACAAGTGGAGAACAAATCATTATTGAGCAGGAAAACTTATGAAATCTGGTTTCTTGTATATGGAGAAAGAAGCAGCCCATGCTTACGTGATTTCTGAGCTATCCCCCCCTGTACTGGCAGATCAGTAAGTCAAACGCAGAGACAAGTCTAGAGCTCAGAAGCTACAGACTTTCTGTCAGAGAGCACTTCTCACCAGTTTCCTTCAAAACTAGGAGCAATTTCATATCTTTCAGATCTTCACCCTTCTGTTATGTCCGGATGAAAATGTTCAGTGGGCTGAAAAGTTACACCACCTTTTAGGAAGGGAGAGGGGAGTGTTACTATTAAAAACATTGTGGAAACGCACAGCTCAGAGTTTGGGCTTCTGGGTTATGAACTGGGACTACTTCCCACTTGGCAAAGAAGCTGTTGGGGAATGCAGCTGAACCACAGTGATGACAAAGAGAGCAGCCCCAGTGAGGGAAAGTGACCACAAGTAACAGAAAAGGCTCAAAATAATTTCCAGGATTCTGCCCAAACCTGGAGTATTTCATGTCAGAGAACTGACATGACCACAGTGAAGCTTAAGGAAAGTAAAAAAAAAAACAAGTTGTTCTGATTTGAGGAATAGTCAGCAAGAATCCCAAGCTAGCATTAAATATGCCTGAGAACTGATCTAGGCAGAGGAAAAGAACTCTGGAAAAGAATTACTGCTAAGATTCACCCCAACATCCAGCAAGTTATTTATCTGCAATGTAAAAAAAAAAAAGTGAGATTCCTGAATAGTATCTGAAACTCTAGACTCCATTAGGTTCTTGTTCCCATGTGATATTTAAGAGTAAGGCTTGAATGGCTGCTTTTTGGAAGAGTATTGAAAGAGTTTGGAGATGGGAAGAAATAAGGACTAGAGGCTGAATTGTACTTAGCTCAGAGGGAAACCAAGGACAAGGCTTCTTATTTATACATCCTGCTGAATGAAGCATTTAAGATAGGGAAACCTGGATAAAGGATTGAAGATACTGCTGTAAAAGGTATTTGTTTCCTATTTTTGCTATTAGTGTGTCAAATGTCTTTAGGAGATTGAGACACCCAGTTTGTTCTATATAGGCTAGCAAGACTAATTACTTTAAGTCATTATTAACCTGAACCAAATACAATACACTGTCCAAAAGATGAAATTGTCTGTGCACATTAATCCTCTAGAAAAAAGGCAGTCAATAATCCGTGTTTTAGATTATGCAGAGACGGTACACTCCTCAGTAGTGTAGTCACAGTTTGTAGATGGTTTAAAATACTCTTAAATTATAAAATTTTGAATGCCTTTCCAAACTTACTTTTCCTTAGGAGGGGCCAGAAGTGGAGGCTGTAGTACTTATGATTGGGTTGTGGAGCAGTGATATAAAAACTCCCACTTGCCAATGGTGTTCTGGTGCAAAATGGGTCCAGTCAGCACAGCATTAGCTCCCCTTTGTTTAGCTTGCTTTATGTGTCAGTTTCCTTCCCAGTCAATCCATCCATCCATCCATCCATCCATCCATCCATCCATCCATCCAACATATATACATTTTCTGAATACTCCTCAGGCCAGATGTTTACACAATGCAAACATCTTTGTGTGTGCATGGCAGTTCAAATCATATCACTGCAGTCTCCCGCTGTAATCTCAGAGTGTTTTATACAATTATATTGAGTGTTTTCAGCTTGAAAGGGTAACTTTATCAGGCCCAAAGGCAAACCTGACAGTTCCTATCCTTATGCACACCCTGTGTTGTTTGGTCTGGCAATAGACAAAGAGTACTCAGTGCAAGGATGTGGCTGGGGCCCATGGCTAGCAAAAAAAAGAAAAAAAAGAAATCAAAAAACCCCAAACCAAATCAAACCAAACCAAAAGACCCCCCACAAAATCCAAAACAAAAAAAAAGGCAATTCACACCAAATGAGACTGGGAAACAGGACTTGAAGACTTTATTTCTGAAAATTATTTGATTATGTAAATTGTGAGGTATATTACAATCTTTAAGTCTAATGAAGTTGTGAAATACAGACAGTAAAACTAGGCTTGAATTTCAGAAGATTTTAATTTTTAATGGAAAAAATGCGTGATGATGCAACTATAAATGACATGTTACTATAAATGCTAGGCTTGACTATCATCTGATTCCATAGCAACATTGCTCCAAGTGTTTATTTTGCACATGTACATAATCACAATAAATGCCACTCTGATGCCTAATTTCAAGAGACTAAGTTGCACAAATAAAAAAACAGGTTTACATGTCAGGTGGGATATGCAAAACTTAAAACTCTGCCAGAATATTGTACAGAAAAGGAATTTCACCCTGTGACTTCACATGCAGAGAGAAAGGCACTAGGCATGATCTCAGCTGGAGTACAAGTTATTCACCTGTCCATTGACGGGCATGAAAGGGGAAGAAATGAGTCAGTAAATTCATATAGTATAAAAAATAAAGTGTGTTGAAGTTTTCTATGAAATTATTCAATATGAATTATTCAATAATTGAAATAAAATAAGGAACGTCAGTTGTGTATTCTGAAACACACCAAAAGATATTGCTCCATTTCAAAGGTAAAACAGGAAACAGGTATACCTGTTAGAACTTCATGTGTCACTTGAAAAGACCACTACATCTATGAGTGACAAACAAACAAAGTTCTCCCCAGATGTTTACGTTGACATCCTGTACTGCAGACATAATAGAAATATGAGGCGTCTTTATAATTTTGACAGGTTACAAATCAACAGTATTCTGAGCAACAAATTAAAACTATGTCACTAATTCCTGTTATCTGTCACTTGCAGAGAAAGCCTAAAGCAGTGTGTCTTTTGAGGACTTCTTCGGTTGTTTCTGACATACCTTGATGAGAAGCAGTTGCAGGTCCCATGCCTTCTTTCACAGCATTTTGTACAGTGGTTTTCAAAGACAGACATTTCAGGGCTCCTCATTTGTCATCTCTCAGCACCTTCCTGTTCACAGTTGCTGTCATTTCTTGCACACCTGGGGAAGAAGTTACTGAGACAGGAGAAAGAGCCTGCAATGTCTCTGAGAGGAGACTCTGGGAAACCAACAGCAACCCAAACCAAACTCATGAGAACCCCACCATGATGAGGACCTAAGGCAGATTTCATGCATGCAGGTTTTTCTCTGTGTTGACTGCATCAGTTATCTATTATAGTGTGCAAATTACTGCATATGCTGTGCATTTGGATACCTCAGAGGTTGCAGCTTCCATGTGCTCCCAGATCAGGAGACATGCAACAAAAGCATACTGAAAGTCCCAGGAGTTGGTGTGGCCAGTATTCACTGTGAGGCCTGGGATATCTCACTGCATGGCCCTATACCTGGAAAGGGGAAGCAGCTGCCCATGCACAGGAACCATGTCAGAAAGGTCCTGATCCTGAAAAGCCTGATTTTTCCTCAGGAAAGAAGAAATCCTACACATAATTGCAACTCAAAGAAATTTCAGTGAAGCTCATGTTAGGAGATATTTCACTGAGGGGCAAGGATTTTTTTCACTGTAAAAGTTAAAGGCAGGTAGAAAACATGCAGGAGCTGGTTGGAGCACAAAAAACGCTCTGCATTCTCCACTGAAGCAGTCTAGAAGTCAGACAAAATAAACTATCAAAATAGGTCCCATGACCCATAAACACCACACATTTCAGTGACTGGAAGTACGTATGTGACTGCAAGAGTAGACAGGTGAGCCTTCACTGCTCTGCTGTAGAAGAGATTGCATAGAAATCTCCGGCATTTTGATCGATACAATGCCACATCACTAGCATCGACTTGGATTGAAATTTGACCACTTTACTGATGATGGAAATATTACAACTAAGTGGTTCCACTGTCACCAATAAGTGTGAGGACTTGCTATTTGGCAATAACAGTGTTTTGAACCAAAGACATTCAGTTCTGCTGACCAGGAGCATTCAGGATTTCTAACTAAAAGGCCATAAAACATAGGACTTGGAAACAACTGCAAAGACGTTAAGCTTAACTCACATTTGCCCTTTGATTTCAGTACAGACCATGAGATATTGGGCAGTTTGAGGACAAAGAATATTCTAAACCTTGATATGAGCTCCTTAGAAAGGAGAATATTTGCCAGCAATTTCTCTTTCAGATTTATGCTTGATCATATCAGTAGGTTAAATGTTAGTCACTTCATTCCAAGTAGGTGAGCAGTATCAGGTATTAATGCAGTTAGGCGGGTGTGAAGTGAGTGCAGTGGAACAGGTTAATGGCATTGCTGACCTGAGAGAGATCAGAAACTGTCTCTGATACAAACAACAGAACTTCTGAGACATAATCCGTTTACTCAAATTTTAAACATTAATGGTATTTTATTAGAAAGAAGCAGCTGAAATGAAACATATAATGCTTCAGACAATGGAAATATATACAGAGATGCAAGTATTCTTAAATGTTAACATGGTTCCTGAGTCATTACTGCATTTCTTTTCCATTAGTCATCCAGAAGAAAATATTAAAAATACCACTGATGGGTATTTATACGGGTGGATTTACCCATCTGTCTAACTAATCATAAGAAAACTAAGTTTCTCTGAGTCTCTGTAAGTGCGTGAATATACAAATACATATATGTTTTTATGCATGTTTGTTGAGCATTTATGATTGTCAAAGACTCTTCAGTTAGAAGAAATGTTAAAACAAGTAACAATGGCTTGAAATCTTTGTTGTAACCAAGTGGGTTACAGTGAGGTGGGTAGAGGTTCATATAAGCAGTGGTTTCTATAGTTACAGTATCTCTTTCTGTCCCTTTAATGAGGAACAAATCACTTTGTTCTCTGTCCAAGACATCCGTATCTTGCTTGTCTGCCTCTTCGCCCACAACAAACAGCATCTCTTCCCCAAGGGAAGGCGCTAATCTACCAATATTCATGTTCCAGAGCAAAAGACTCCTTGACTAGCTAATCCCAAGCCCCTAGGGAAAAGAAAGGATTTTCACAGAAGTGACGAGTTTAATACTGGGCAGGAATATGACATGCCATGGCAGTGGATAACACTTCCCACCTCACCACAGCTATAAGAAACCCTAAAAGGCTGCCAAGAAGGTACATACTTTACCACCTGCCATTGAATTAAGTATCAGCTATGTTATTAAAAAAGGACTCAAATTTGCAAGTATTTAAGGAACAGCTTGCTGCAAGACCCCAAAACTTCGTAGTTCCTAAGATTAAAGAAAGACACCCACAGGCTCTATAATGCACACATGGTAGCTTTCCTCCCCACTCTGAAATTAAGTCTTACAGCAGTAGGAGATGAATTGTGACCCAAATCCAGGAAGCAACTGAAGGCCTCACATCCAACAGTTAGGATGCTGTGCTCCTCAAAATATCTGCCAGCTGCCTTCAGTACCTTCCTTCACAGATCTATCTACCTGGTTCTTTCCTTTGGGTAAAAAGGACAAGATTCAGGGGCATAAACGTAGGTGCCAAATGTCCTCTTTGGGCGCAGCTCAGTTTCTGAAACCAAGCCTTGACCTGTCAAAATCTCACCTCCTGGGCTGGTATGCACAAATACCTCAGAACCATGAGCAAGTGTTTTTCTACTCAAGGACCAACAATGGATATTTAGGGCTATCAAAATTTCACAGTACGTTTCACTTCTCTAATGAGTAAGACACTCCCCAAAGAGGTAAAGGAATCTTATCAAAATGTCCTAACTCATGGGTAAGAGTCACCTGAAGAATCATAGAAATATAGAATGGTTTGAGTTGGAAGGGACCTAAAAGATCATCTAGTTCCAACCCTCTGCCACGACTAGGGACACTTCCACCATAATGTTCACTTGATTAGAATAATAGAGTCAGCTACTAACTATTTAATATAAGTAAATGCAGTGCCTTATCTGTTCACTTTCTATCCCGCTGCACTACAATTGATAAACATCAGTGGCATTAGTCACATTCGACGGGATGTTTTACTGAGCATAAGTGCAAGCTAAAAAGTAACCAAGAAAGACAAATGCAATTTAATGCCCCTAAAAATCATGTACATCTATTATTTCTGTAAGCTACAACTTTCAATCTTTTCAGATGAACTTATAGCCAGGCTTAATGTTGAAGGAAATGGGCTATACTAAGCTCCATCATAGATTTTCCTCAATTTAACTGACAAGCTGAAATTGCCCATGCTTGGTCTTTGCCTCAGGGAAATGAGTTTTAAATTCACCAGGGATTCAAGTCTGTGTGTGAATATCTACACACAGTCTGCATCTCAGAGTGCTGTTCCTCTTTTGAGCCCATTGCCAGTTATCAGATAGATCTGAGAGTTGAATGTATTGTCATATATAAATACCATAAAGATGTTAAGATATATAGTTTTTAACACCTTAAATATATTCTTTATACCTTTATACTCTTAATTATACCTTAGTATTTTTAATTAAGATTTTCATGAAGATAATGATTTCTTTAAAATATAGGTGCCCAGAAAGAGGAGAAAAGATGTGTAAGTGCCAAGGTAAAGATTATGTTGTGATTTCAATTTGTCTGTACAAGAGAATCCAGATACAAGACACAAAAACTGGATTTCACCGGTTTCAACAGTGAGCAACACTTTACTGAAATTCTGAAAAGCAAACAAAAATAAAATAGTTATTTTACATTTGAGATGGGGAAAGTATGGTTATTGGCTTAGCAAAGGTTTCTGACTTCTTTCAGCAACTCCTTTATCTTTGGAAGAATACATTTAAATTTAGCATGCTAGTTCTCGGACATAAGAAATGCCACCATAAAACCTGACAAAATATGACTGAACTGTCATTGCAGAAAGTCAGTGCAGTCTATGGGAGTTTTTGCACCCTTTGGGAACAGCATCACAGGACAGAGCTTCAGAACAGTACACAGACGAAAAAGCTTCTCTCTGGTTTTACCTTCAATTTTCTCATTCTTTGTTAAAGAAATCCCAACCAACCAACAACAACAAAAAAACCCTTGTCAGTATCATGCAGAACTAATATATATATGCAAATATTGTTGGAGGTAAACTTAAGGTTAGCCAGTTCAGTTTGGAGGCCTGCTGAGCTGTCCAATTTGGACTGACAATTAAGATACACACCTTAAGGTGTATTATAAATGCTGATAGGAGGTGACTTGGGGAGACATGACTGCTACACTTTGGGGGGGGGGGGGGGGGGGGGTCCGTTTTTTTTTTTTTTCAATGGGTTTATTTGCCC
>WYDI02003316.1:0-62002 GCA_009867235.2 Psittacus erithacus
CTCTTCCCTTGTTATTTCCTTTATCATTATTATTATTGGTGGCAGCAGCAGTGGTTTGTGTTATACCTTAGTTACTGCACTGTTCTTTTCTCAACCCATGGGAGTCACATTCTTTCGATTCTCCTCCCCATCCCTCTGGGAGTGGGGGGGAGGGAGAGAGTGAGCAAGGGCTGCATGGCTGAATAGGCTTAAACCACGACAATTGTATGAAGACATTGGCGTAACATCAAGTTAATTTTCTAGAATGTTACTTCTTCCAAGGTATGCCGAAAGCATTTGCTTCCCAGTTTGGGATCTCTTAGATGGGAATTACTTAGGTGTATTGTCTTGAAAAGCATCTCGTCTGGTTGTAGTCTTTTGCATTTAAGTGTTAGCTCTACGCACAAATTGCATTTTAAGGTTCCTAATAAACTTCAGATTTACTCTATTTTGTGCATTATTCTTCTGGGTATATGATTTTCCTTGCTTTTATTAGGTTTCTGCAACCTGTCAGTGTAGATTATTTATTTCACCAGCACCATCACTTCCCTTGACTGTTGGGTTGTTGCATCTGGGGCTTTTTGTAAGACCTTCATAAACATTTCCAGGACATGCTTGGTCAGTGAGACTTTTTCCCTCAACTGAATTGCCCTTAATGGTTTCATAAAGCTGAAAGCTTTTCAGAGAACCAAGTATGTATTATTACTAGTTTACATAGTTTGCTCTTGTTGCCTGTAACAAGGGTGACTGACTCGTAATTAACTGTAGTTGTGTTACTGCTGTATGTTGGATGATTGGTTCCTCTGTCAAGAGTAAGCTGGTACAGGTTTTCCCCACCGTGGTGAATTCTCCACCACCTTGACAGATTAGAGCTTGGATATTTAGCAGTTTTAAGAGGGGTTAGCACTAACCTCTCATATGGGAGACCTTCAGGTTAGATTATGTTTTCATCCTACACCTGATAAGCAAGCAGTTTACGTGTTAGTTGCCATGCTTCCTAGCATGATGGTAGGGGATGTCATAATTATGAGTGACTTGTTATAGGGAATGCCATCTTTTCCACTCCTCATTTTATTCTAAGACCTGGGCCCTATCTAAGTAGATTATAGCCATTGATTTAAATATTCAGTCATGCAGATCATTCTACAAGGATCAGTAATAGCATCTAGGACAAATTCGTGCTCATAAATGACTAATTCTATTTCCTCTTGTTTATTACCCAGGCTTTTGGCACTGGTGTATAGTTAATTAAAGAATTTCTTCTTCCCATCCTCCTTTTGCATTTAGTACCTTACGCGCCATAGTGTCTAATGGAAGTACCTCAAGGGCAGAGTTTACTGATGCCGCCGTTTGTAGATGATGGTTGGGTGTTCTACTTACTTCCCTAAGGTCCTTCCAAGTGAGAACTGAGTGCAAGAAGCTGTTACCACCTTTGCTCTTCCTGTCTCCCATCAAAACTGAGAGCTGAGAGAGGGAGGTCAAGGCCTTCCTTTATGGCTTTTCTTTTGTCTTACAACATACAATCTTATCTCTGTTTCTTCTCTGTCTTCCTCAATTGGCAGATAATCTTACTTTGTTATTTTTTGGTCCCTACCCCTACTGAAAGAGCTGTCTGACTTCAAGGGATGTGCTTTTGCATCAGGAGGTCAATTAGGCTTGCTCACTGTCCCTTCTGGAGCTTCTTTTTTCTTATATCCCAACTTATGCTTTCATGTCTGATTTCTGTTAGTGCTTGTCCTCTGTATAGATTTTGTTAGCTGCTTCATCTGAAGGAGAATATTTTTTCCTATTAAGTGATGGATGTTGCAGCTCCTCATCCTAGGATTTAAATAGACCAGCATTTTTTTTCCCATTTTACCAGCACTAAATTCACATAATGTAACAGCAAACCAAGCCCATACCCTGTCAAACAGAGACACTCTGTCAGTGTGGTGACCCTCTTTCTATCACCTGCCACATTTTTTGTGCTCAACCTACAGCTGTGAAACTGTTTTCTCCCCACTTCTCTTTGAACAACAAAGTCCAAAGAGCACTCCTCAGTTTGACGCATGTCTGAATTTGCAGAACATCTTTAGACTGAAATGACACTGATAACAGCGATGGAAGTGGCTTCACAAAAGCAGCAGCTTTTCATTGCCAGCTCCTCCAGTGGGGCTGAGCTAATAACAGCCATGCTGCAAACTTGATTTGATTTGTGTGCACCAGTTCTAGAGCTTTCCTATTGACTTGAGGAGCACTGGATCAGGCTGCGTGGTAGCTACGGCTTGGCTTTATGACTCAGTATCGCTGTCTTGGAATGGTCTCCGCCAGATCAGTCAGATTTTCCGCTCAGACGTTCTCTGAGGAGACACGAGTGTTCAGCTTTAGCTGCCTGCGAGCAGAAATGGCTCATTTTTCACTTGTGTCTTTTTCCCAAACAACTTTCTTCACCATGGGAAACTTCTGGGTTTTGGGTGGGACAATTCTGTGAGTGTCTTACAGGTTGCTGAGAATACCTGTTTGAACCTTTACTAGCTGACCCTGCTTACTGTCTTGGAATGTTCCCCTTGTCCTTTCAGTGCATTTCCATGTTGTTACCTGAAATGGGAGCAAACTGATTTTTAAGGAATAAAATATACTGGCCATACTTACAGTTAATCTTCTGTGTTAGCAGTGGCTATTGTGTGACTGATTGGCCTGTGATTAAATAACTACAATAGTAAAACAATTTTAGCCTAACAACATAAAAATCAAAGCTCAAGTTATGTCTCCGTAAAGCAGTGTTTGTTACGAGGTGGGCATATACCCCAATAGGGAAAAGGAGACTGCATTACCAAGCTGTAGTATATACCTCCCGCTTCCCATAGAAGTGATTTCCAAAGGCTGAGGTTTTTTGGCTCTATTTTTAGCTGTTAGTTTTTTTCCCAAGGGAGTGCCAGGCCTGAGTGTTGTAGTCTGATTTGCATTTATTTTGTTGCTTGAGATGATGAAGGGTGTGAAGTTTATCTGCCCATGTTACATACCTCCTGTCACTTTGACTTGGTTCCTTATTTGCTGTGGGATTTTAGTTGATGATCCATCCATCCTGCGCTCGAGACAGTGCAGCACCAAGAAAGGAGGGGATCAATTTCTCTTTATACAAACAACTGTGTTGGTTACAGTCACTTTCTGGCTGCTTGCTGTAACAAACAGGGAGACATGCAGAGCTACAGGACTTCAGCAACCATAGAAAACGTGCATGAAAGCAGTGGCTGGAGATACACAAATGCATAGAGGAGTCGTAGAAGAAGGTAGCTGCACCTAGAAATCAATGAGTCATCTGATATCCATCTGACTAATCCGTCTTGCCCCCCTAATGATAGTGAAATATAGAAGATTTCTTGATTTGAGCAAATATATAAGGTAATGGTATAAATAGACGTGTTCAGGAGCCCCCTGCTAGGCACCCCATGGAATGTAGTGGCATGATGTCTGTGATGGAGTCGTATCTGAGTAGAGAGAAGTGTAGATGGTCACAGAGCACACCATGGCACACTGTACTGAGGTCAGGACATGAGTGGAAAGAACTTCTCATGTACCTCAGCACTCAGAAGAAAAACAGAGTAAACAAACAGTGCTGAACAGTTTTCTGCTGTCTGCTGCTCTTGTTGGTTTTATTTCTCTCTGTTCTAGGAATTTTGTAGTAGTGCAATGAGGAATAATCTATTAATGCTTAGAAAGCAATTATAATGATTCCCAGTTTACACATGAATAAACAGAACGGAGCTTAGGTGACTGAGTCACAATCATTTTCTTAGTCTGATAGGGCATGGGCAGCAACAAAGAGCCGGCTCAGCACTTGTGCTCTAATTGCTATTTTCCAGAAAAGTTGGAGCTGGAGATCAAACAGGCAGAAATGAGTTATAAAGCTCTCTGAATGTAAATTGCTGTACACTCAGTAGTGATTTCACACTACATAGCTAAAATAAGTCTTGCTTTTGAGGTCTCACAGGATGACCGCAGGTCATACCAAGGACAGCATCCAGGCTTTGTGACTCCAGTGCTGCGCTTAAGCACAAGACCATCTTTCCTCTCTCTATGAACTTGGTATTTTATTACAGAGTACCTTATCATATAAGTCTGTATATGATACTTTCACATGTATTCAACCCTGAAACATTGTTAATGTAGAAATACCCATCACTGATGATGCATAATGTGAATCATCATAATGTTTTGCTTTTATGGAAAAATTCACAGCTCCAGTTCAGACACGTGGTCTGGTACTCAGATCACTCATTGAAGTTGCAGTTTTGTATGTCCACAGTGTTCAAGGCCAGGTTGGACACAGGGGCTTGGAGCAAGCTGCTCTAGTGGAAGGTGTCCCTGCCCATGGCAGGGGTTGGAACTGGATGAGCTTAAGGTCCCTTCCAGCCCAGACCATTCTGTGATTCTATGATTCTATGATATGCTATGAGGATCACTCTTTTCTCCTCCTGGGGTGAAGTTGTTACTATGATGTAAAACCAGGTCAGGATGAAGTTCTTCCTTCATGTCTGGGGACATATTTTTGTTATTTGAAAGCCCACAGAGCCCATAGAACTGCAGAAGCACAAGCACAAGTCTTGCTATCCTGCTTCATACGCTATCAGCCAAACAAGCAAGCCAGCTTTTTGAGTCCTCCAGGGTCATTTTATTTTTAGGGCTGGTGCCTGATGCAGGAAGAAAACAGCTTGATCTGGAGGTTCTGCTTTGAGTTTCCAGTGCTGGCAGCAAAAAGCAACTGCTTCTGACGTGAGGCTGAGTTTAACCAAGGGAAAAAGCTGTACAGGCCAGTGAGTTGCCATATTTTGAGCATTGCTGTTCCAAAGCACAGCACAGTTCCTTGCCTATCACGGAGCTGATTTACTTTTGATCTCTTCAGGCTCCACTTGACATTCCAGCTGTTTTTCTGTCTCTTCAGTTAATCTCAGGCTTTTTCTCTTGCTGCTTTTTCAGGTTTTTCCCTGTTTGTCTGAAATCCATCTTGGGGACACTTGTTGCCCTGTTCTCTGATCTGTTTTGAGCCTCTGCCAGGCACTGCTGCTGCCAGGGGATGAAATGCCTGAGTCGCCACTTTGTGAATGTTGCATTTGCTGGTGGGGTGGCAGAGCCAAGGCCATCATGAACAAATCAAGCAACCACAACAAAGGCCCAAAACACAAACACTGGGACTTAACCTCAAAGCATATGCTGGAGCCCACTGAGGTGACAGACAGCAAAATGCATACTGAAGGACCTCAAAGCATTACTTAACCTCAGTCTTGCTCTAACCACATCAGAGGCATATACCTCACACGGCTCTGGATCAGGGGAGAGAGTGGAAGGGAAAGGTAGCAGTGACCAAAGGACTTTTTTCTTCCTTCCAGAATGAATTTATCAGAGGAGAAGATGAAAAAGAAGAGAGAAGAAAGAAAAATGTGCTCAGGGTTATTGAACAGCAAAGCTGCATCTGAAGGAAGCAGCACCAAATGCACGAGAGAAGCCTGTCTTGGCACACTGGCTCTGTACCTACCCTCATGCAATGATCCCAGCGCTGACCAGCTCTCAGTGGCTGTGTTTCCTTGTTTCCCATGCTTTCCAATCATCCTGCTTGTTAGCCTAAGAAACATTATATCAGGGAAAAAACTGTCTCCAGCTGACCTGAAGGGCCGGTGGGTGTCTGGGCTTTTCGCACCTCTGTCTGCTGGGGCTAGAGCTTGCCAAAAGGTAATCTATACTCCATGTGCCAGGAGTGATTGACTTTTAGTCACAGAGTTAACTGTCATGGTGATGCTGAGGCCGGTGGAGGTTTTGTTACTTAATTTTAGCTGGATCAGGGTCACCCCTGTGCTGCCATCAGAGGCATGGGAGCATTTACTATAACATGGGCATCAGGGCTCTGTGGCTCCCTCCAGGTTTGGTTACTTTTGTTTTGTCAGGAATAGACAGGAGAAAGGCTGAAATGCACTCACCCAACCTGCACGGAGAGTGCAGGTCTGTGTTAGTGTGTCATTTAGAACATCCTGGCCTGTTTGCCTTGTAATAGCCCTATAGTAAAAACATTTTTCATTCTTTATCCCTGATGCAAAAGGGAAATGGGTTCCTATTTGCATTGTCCCCACAGTGCTTGTGTAATTAATGTACATGGGGGTTCTCCTTCCCCCACCCTCTCCCAAGGTAAAAAATGACCTTGTCAAAACTTAGATTACAAAATCTTAGTTACTAAGCAATGGGTAGGGCCCCACAGGGATGGCATCCCAGCTCCTGAAATGGTATGTATAGTAAAAACTAATAAAAATGGTGTCAGAGGCTCTCAGGCTTCCAAGTCCCCTGCTGTGTGACCCCCTGATCCCAATTTATTAGCTGAACCCAGGGAAGCAGACAAACCTCCCTGGCTCCAGACTGTAGGCTCCAAGAAAGCAAATAATGTGAGCTCCAGATCTGTGGCTCCAGAGCAGGAGGGAGGGAAATCCTCATGGAAAACAGGGGGTTGAGAGTAGGGCTGGAGGGAGCTGCTGACAAGAGATGTCTGAGCAGGATAGGGAAGGGGAGCTCGCTCTGCGGTATCTCAGTACCTTGACGTTCAGATGCTTTAAACATGTCAGGGAGGAAGGGGAGGAAGGGCGCAGGGGGAGCAGGGCCTGGGAGGAGGCACGCAGCCAAAGTTGCTTCCTTTCATGTGTTAGCAGGACGCTCAGGTCTGAGATCACCTTGTGCTGGTGACGGAAGATTTAGCAGCTGGGGGTGGCAGATGGAGTGGCAAAGAATGTGCCCCGTGGGTCAGAGGGGGATGTGCCTTCCCCCTGCCTGCTCCCCAACTGCAGGAATTCACTCTTTAAAGCATTAAAGGCGATGCAGCTCATCACGCTGCTGCTAGCCCCCTGGATTTCCTCTTTGGTGTGTGGCACACAGAGCAATTAAATGTGTTGCACAAGGGGAGTGTGAGGGGGGTTTTCTTTCTTTCTTTTTTTTTTTCTCTTGAAAAGCTGCCAAAGCAAAGTGATATTGATGAGGATGGCTTGCTTCGATTAGCAGCGCTGGCTAAGGAACAGTCACCTCCAGCCCATTCCCCTCCTCCTCTTCTGCCTTGGACAAGAAACCTCAGTATTTTTTCTGCTTTCAGCAGTTGTCTGTTCTGCACTTCCAATCTATGCCTGTATTAAGCTTAAGTGTAGGGGTAAGAAGCATAACAATAACTCTCCTTGTTTAATGCCAAACCGTTGCATTTGAAGTGCTTTGGCTTCCCAAGGGGGATGTTACAAGGAGAAGGCATTGCACTTTTTTAAAGGCACGATTATGCAGTAAAAGGGCTAATGATGGAAATGAGGGGATGAAGGCCCTGTGGAAGGTAAGCATATGGCATGGAGGAGGCCTGTCCCATTTGTCAAGTCTTTCTACATGTGTAGTTTGCTATTTGGAAATGTTTCTGGGGTTTCCTGAGAAGGGACTGGCTCAGTATTTCTCCCACTGAGTGACTTTTATATTTGTCTCTAGGAACAAAGAGAAAGACAGGCCTGTAGCTTTGGCTGTATTAGTGCTATATGGCTTGTACGAAATAGGGTTGTAATCCTATTCTCACTTATGGAACTGTCTTGGAGAAACACCCCTGGATATAAGATCAGTAGAGATGACAAATTTGGGGGCTGGAAAAACATGTGTACAGACAGGTTTTCTCCTTCATGCGCTTAGGAAATAGGCTGCAGCTCTATGAAACTGGGTTTACCTGGCTCTGTTCTATTTCTTTTTAAATCACTGCCAGGGTGATCAGTTGTAACAACCAGATCATTTGTGTTTTCCATTGTCCAACACAGAAATTCTGAAGCATTGTCTGAAGGAAAGATATGTAACATCCTCCTCTCTCACTCACCTGTAATCTGTGTCTGATGGCTAGCAGAAGTCCTTGGTGGAGGATCAAATGTACTTCCTGCCTGGATATACACTGCAACCAAAGAGAGCCTAAACCTCCATCTAGCCTTGGCTCTGGCGTTGCTGTTAATGCATAGAGGAACCTGCAGTGTTGTTGGTGTCTGCCTCTCTCCTGTGCAGTGTAATAGGTGGGAACCCTTTGAAGGGAAGGTGGGTGATGAAGGATGAAGGCTGCTTCCCGCAAGCAGAGGCTGGAAATGATGCTGTGTGTGCACTTCCTAGGGCTGGGAGTTTGCACTCTTCACAGTGAGGCTGCAGCGCTCAGTGCTGCAGCACCCACATCCATGTGCTGTGTCCACATCATTGAAAACAGAGAAGGAAGCATGGCCTCAAACAGGCTTTCCTCATGTATGGGCTTGAGGAAGAAGCAGCCTCAAACCTGAACAAGTAGCCCTGCTTTAGGGCATGTGTTAGGCTTTCTGCTGCATGTGGATGCATCATCTGGATAGTAGTCTAGGGATAGCTGCGCAGTGCAGCCATGTCCTGCAAGTGCTTCCTGAGGTTTGGAAGGGGAAGGCAGCTCCCTTGGATGAGTGCTGTTGTGCAATTTGGTTGTGGGGGAGTCTCAGTATCCACAGCTTCAGGGTGACAGTAATTTTGCCTCTCCTGTGTGCTGAAGCAGTGCAGGGATGGAGAGTCTGAGTTCTCCTTAATGTGGATCCCCCCATAACCTTGGGCAAGGTGTACTCATTGCATGGCCCTCATCATTTGTGGCTGAGGTATTGTTTTTCTCAAGATAAGCTAAATTCCATTCACTGTTGGATGACCTTTATCTTGCCATCATAGACAGCATGCATTTTAAGTATGAAAGAAACTGCTTTACTTTATAACTTGGATGTGAGAAGGGGTTATTTTACAAGAGGTCATGAGAGAGTGAGAGAAGTTATAATCTGGAACATGCTGTGGGATGAAGATGTGGAGACTGATATCTTCATTTTTTTTCCTTTCCCTTCTTTGTTGGTGATTCAGAACAGAAATGGATCACTTTATGTCAAAAAAGATGCTGCGTGGATCTGAAACAAAAGGAGAAAAGCAAGTCACTGTTTCAAGTGCATTTGTGGTTCAGTTGAATGAAAGCCCAGTCTTGCCAGCTCATGATTTGATCATCAGTGCTGCTATTCGTAGTCCTTTCTTACAGCTCCAGGTCTTGAGTTACAGAAGCTTTTAAACCATATTCTACCCAACTCCCCCTTTCCCCATATATTTAATGATTTCCAAGAAAATATAGGAAACATGACCTCAGTGTACCCTTAGGACTGAGTAGTGGAAAGCAATGGATTGAGAACTGGCTCAGACTGCAAAGTGAGAAGGCGGCGGTTACAACTTGTACAAAAAAAGATAAAGAAAAAAATGCGTTTTCAGTGTTGGTAGCTCAAACTTTGAACAAGACAAGATCCAGAATTTGGGATCCGAGAAGGAGCTTCAAGTCACCTTTTTGTAGCTCCATGGATTGAGTTAAGAGTGTGGGAGTTGTATTTGTGGAAGGATCATGGAAATCTGCATTGCAGATGTGAAGGCAGGAGAGCAGCTTCTGCAGATCTTTACCAGCACTGTGGTATTGGTCCATTTTGTATCAATCCAGGTGTCCCTGCCCATAGCAGGGGGGTTGGAACTAGATGATCTTAGGGTTCTTTCCAACCCTAACTATTCTATGATTTTAATATGGTGTTTCTGTGTAAACTGAAGGTTTCTTCCTTTATGATGAACCACAGCAAAAAATGTGACAGGATCCTCTTGTGCCTCTGACCCAAAGTGACAATAAGGGTGGGGTTTTTCTCTTTTTCTCCCTACTCTTCTTTAAACTAAGGTTTGTTTGGAGGTTGGGGCAGGGGGAGTTTATACCTCTGTTTATAGAGGGACACTGAAGTATCCTTACACGGCCAAAGTAATGCTTATGCATACATGTAGTGAATACTTCGCTCGATTACTATCAGTGCTGTTGGATGTTCCTGTGCAGGGTGAACATCCCCACATAGAAAGTGCATTAATCAATGCACTAGTTCCTACTTTAAGAGAGCTGAAAGTTGTGTGTGGATTTGGAAGTACAGCAAATGCAGTCACTCGTACAATACCAGTGAACAAGCTGATACTTCAAGGTGAATGAAAAATCTCCTACTTCCATTCCTGACCTTGAGAATAGGCTTGCAAGTGTGAAAGGTATTTTGTCTCTCGCTGCCATGCCAGTTGGTGTAGTAAAAAGATTTCCTTGGAAAAGAGAAAGAAGATGTACTCTGTACTCAGTAAGTTACAGGCTGGTTTCTAGATGGCAGTGAAGGGCAAGGTGAGGTTAGATAATATCAGGGCTCTTTGCCAGGGTATGTTTGGTGACAGTGATTGGAGCTGTCAATGAGAATGACATCGGGAGTGTCCACCTGCATGTTTAAAACATGCTCTGTGCATTCAGATGTGAAGCAGTCCAGAGGAGATATAAAAGACATGAAAAGGGTGTGAGAGCTTCTCCCTAAGGTGAGATTTTGGATGCAATAACCTGTTTCTGTCAGGCTATGTTAAAGTAAGTAGGTTAATAGCTGGTTTTATTTTCACTATTAATCCTACTTCTGATTTCCACTTTGGTGTATTTACAAGATTGCCACCGAGTTCTAGAGAGACTGCTGAGAAGTGAACTTAGCAAACAAAAAAAGTAAGTTCAGTGACTCCCCCCTCATTTCAGTGTCGCCGGACAGATTACCCAGCAATCCTGCTGTCACTACAGAGCCAGACAGTGCTGGTCCCTCCTGCCTCGACCAGGGGTTGGCAGGAGCAATGCAATCATGTTATTTGCACAAACACTGTGCTTCACAGTCGCAGCCAGAACCTGCTGCCTTCCTAAAGAAACTGTGTCTGAGGTGTAGAGAGCTGGAAAGATGAGGAGCAGAAAAGCCAAAACCAGGGCAAGGCTAAATACTGGTTAGTCAAAGCCTGAAGGGTAGGGAGCATCAAGTGATCAGATTATTGAGCCTTGGATCTATAAATAAAGGTACCACATTATTCTCTTTGGGGCCCTATTGTCACAAAGACATTTTTTCCCCTTGTCAGCCAGAAAGAGATAAACATGGTTCATCTGAGTGAGAACAAAGCATGTGCCCCTTTCCCAGGGCTTGACATAGCTGTGGGGATGTGGGTATGACAGGGAAGGTACGTTTCAAATGGACCTTTTCAGGAGGTGAACTCATTGTCGCTTGACAGAATCAGA
This sequence comes from Psittacus erithacus, assembly GCA_009867235.2. Taxonomy (NCBI): domain Eukaryota; kingdom Metazoa; phylum Chordata; class Aves; order Psittaciformes; family Psittacidae; genus Psittacus; species Psittacus erithacus. The sequence continues at coordinate 11,078 of WYDI02003316.1, forward strand.
TGGTTTACAGTGTGTGTTTATGGGCAAAAAGTAATATCTTTCACTATTTTTCTGCAGTATACTTAGGAGAGACATAATAGCCTGGTCATGTGCTGGAAAGAAATGACTCATTTTATATTGGATCTAAGTGAAACTAATGTATTACTCATTTTTATGCAACTCTAGTAAATTGTACTTATTAAAAAGGGGGGGTGGGGTGGAGGAGGGGCAATTGCCTAAAGTCCAACCAATATGTACTAGAAAATTCATGTAGAAATATGGGTGACCTCAGCTTCCTTGTAATGAAAATCTGCTGACAAACCTTGTGATTTTGTTTCTGTCCTTAAAGCAGCCCTTGGGGTTGCTGGTAGTTCAGGTGTCAGGACCAGCTACTGATTCAGATCCTGGCTGGATGATTTTTGCCTTTGCTCTTCCAAAGAAAGAGTCCAGATGAAGCCATATTCTGGGCTTTCTGTACTGCTTGTTGCTAAAGCATCTGAGTCTGACCCCATTGCTGGGGCTGGGTGTGATGGAGCTCTTCAGGCTGTTGAGCTTTGAACTTGGCTTTAGCAGCTCTGGACTTGGTGCTTGCTTGTTCTTCTGATGATGCTAAAGTCCCGTGAGGTGCCCATGCACCAAGGGAGGCTGATCTCTGCCTCACAGATCCTCCCTGACTTGTTTTTCTGCCTTTCTTCTGCTTAGGGCAAATAATCCAGATACAATCCTCATTTCCAGTGCTATTTATCATTGAATTCTGATTAGCAGCTCCATATCCAAAGAAGCTAGGAAAATGGCAGCAATTCTCAGCTAGACATATTGAGAACAACCTTGTCACTCCTTTCATAATCGTTGCTTTTATTTGCAAAGGTTAAATAAGATCATTTTTACCTTCTGCCATGCTTGCAGTGCTTGTATGTAGAAGCCCCGCACACCACTAAACTGCAGTTAAGATCAAAAAGAGCACTCTGTGTTCTCTGGTATCCCAGTGATTTCCATTCGTATCTGCTGAGTTCACAGAACAGGTGGTCTGTGGTACCTGGGAGAAGCGCATGGCTCAGCACCTTACCCTCCTCTTCCTCCTGGAGTCTATGGAGTTAGTATGGAGCTATGAATATGGAATTCCCCAGCATCTCCTTTGCTCTCCAGCAGCTGCACCACAGGATCACTACACCAGGAGCTGTCAAGCTTTATCTTGGATTTTGGTAAGGGTTTAACTCAGGAAGGGACTAAGGAGAACAGATAGGGTATATCATAAAAGGGTATTGGTTTTACTTGTCTTTTTTAATGGGGTTTGTGTGAGTGTGTTTTCTAAATCACTCTTCTGGCCATTTCTTTTCACAAATGAAAAGAGAGGAGCCCGGGAGAAAGCAAAGTTACCAAAGTAATTGAAGTGATTCTGGCTGGTTGAAGAGACACTTCTCTGAAACTGGAGAGATGCAATCCTTGCCCTTGAGTCAAGTAAGCTGCAAAAAGCACTTATGCTTCTGGAAATAATGACTGAAAGCAAACCTGAACAGAGCCCATGGAGTCCTTCAACTCAGGGGGTTTCAATAGACTTGTCTTAGCGACTGTGTGAGAGACTGGTTAGGAAGCACCTGGAAACTTATCTAATTTTTCCAGCTATTCTAGTTCATCTAATGAAAGATCTTATTTCTGCCTACAAACACTGCTGTGCCTTGGTTACAGCCTCAGCGCTGAACAAAGCACTGCAAGGAAAATATTGACAGCACAAAATGGAAAGAGAGTTTCTTCCTGTTGTCAGTCCCAGCAGTACTCTGGGGCTGTGCAGTGCTGGACTTTGTTAGTACTTGGATAATGATGGAAAAAAACCTTATTTTCTTTTTGGGGTTTTTGTATTCACTTTGTACTTTGTTGGTTTAAAACCCAGACCAAGCTGAGGTTTACTGGTAAGCAACTGTGATGTGTTTGCAAAGGGTGTGTTGCAAAGTGCTTTTGCTATATATTTTTAAAAATCAGGTTTTAATTGTTGCATTTTCACTTAAAAGTTCAGTGAAATGGAGAAGGTTTTATGGCAGAAAAAAGAATAAAGATTGAATAGAGATTAACAGAGAAGCTTGGAGAGGCTTGAGAGGGGCCAACGTGAACCTCATGAGGCACAACAAGGCCAAGTGCAGGGCCCTGCAAGTGGGTCAGGGCATTCCCCAGTATCAACACAGGCTGGGGGATGGAGGGATTGGGAGTAGCCCTGAGGGATACTGGTGGATGAGAGCTTGGACATGGGCAGGCACTGTGCGCTCGCAGCCCAGAGGCCAACTGTGTCCTGGGCTGCAGCCAGAAGAGCATGGCCAGCAGGTCAAGGGAGGTGGTTCTGTCTCTGCTCTGCTGAGGATGGTAAAACACCGGCACAGGGTGCCCAGAGAGGTGGTGGGTGCCTCATCCCTACAGACATTCCAGGCCAGGCTGGATGTGGTTCTGGGTCACCTGATGTAGTTGAAGATGTCCCTGCTCATTGCAGGGGGTTAGACTGGATGAGCTTTGAAGGTCCCTTCCAACCTAAATTGTTTGATGATTCTATGATTAATATCCTGGTGTCTTGTAGCTACAGATATCAGCTGTGGAGACCTAGGCAAAGTGAAATCAGAGTTCAGCAAATACACTGCTCTTTTAAGAAAATCACATCCGTGAGTCAGCAGAACAAGCTCCTCTCATCTGAAGGCATTCATCTTGGAGGCGCTCACCACTGCAGTGCTCCCAAGCCCCAACTAGGGGTTCATGGTGTGGGGTGGGACCGAGCACGCAGCTCCTCTTGATGCTACCATGGGGCGATGCTGGAGGTGGAGCTGTGGCTGGAGCACTGTGCTCCGCGAGCAGGGGGTTGCTTGGGAGCTGCTTTGCTCAAGCCTGGGGATGCGGCTCGTTCACATGACTGGCATGGACCTCTCCTTGCATGCACATGCAGGGGCAGCCCTGGCAGTGGGTGACCATGGCTCACATCAGTGGGATTTTGTATTTGGGTTGTAGCCAGGATTGCACCAATCCTGTGTTAAAAATATGAATTATTATCACTTTTTAAGCTGTGGAATTACTCCAGGCACCCGACTTACTCTGTCAGCCTTTCCTTGGCAAAGTGGCCTCACCTCCCCAGCAGTGACTCAGGATGCTTGTCTTGCTGGCTAAGGCTTTCTCTCCCCTCCTCCATGACACTGTACACCCTTTCTCTTCCTTCTAGCTGCTGCTTCTCAGGATATTTAGCAGGAGAGCTTGTTATAAAACAAAACCATCTTCTTCTGTGTTGATCCATCTTTGATGTTTCCTGACCCACTCCTCTGAGCCATGCTTTGTTGATCAGAACCTCAAACAAGCTCCTTCACCCGCTAACACAGTTTTCAGATGATCAGTGCTCAAATCCCCGAGATCTCTCCTTCTTCACAGAGGTTAAAGAGAATCGTTTTTGAAAACTTCAGCTTTCTGCCAAGTTAAAAGGGAGGAAATCAATGGGATCTGTGCAGTCCTGATACAGTGCCCTGGAGGCTACGTTCCCAGCCTGCTGATAGCATTCAAGCTGCTGAGCCCTTCCAGCACTGTCTGGATGTTTCCCATCTGGAAAGGTTCAGGAGAAATCATGTGGGTGGAAAATGCAGGACTGCCTCAGGCAGGAGGGTTTGCAGGAAATCTGTGGCAAGGAAGCTGCTAGATAGCCTGTGATCATCATGGCTGTAGCACCCTTGGGCTATTTGGCTGCTGCAAAGGGAGACCATAATAACTTACACCAAACTGTGATGAAGCAAGCAGAAAGAAATGAGATGGGTAAAATGTTACCCTGCTTGGTAGGCAAAGTGCTGTGAAGACAGGCACCAGCACTAAAACCTTAGAGGAGGTGGTGCTGTCATTGCCCACCATCTGCAGAAGTGCTTCTTTGACATTGCTGTCTCATGGTGGCTGTGTGACTCCCTGCATTGCCTTCAAGTGCCCCCGGAACTGGCTGCAGAAGCAGGGGTTTGCATGTATCCTAAGACTGGAGGATTTATATATTTTTCTTAAGTTACCAAATCTAGAGGAGACTCTTCTCTCTCTATCCCATTGGACATTGGACTGTCACAAAGGTCCTAAAAATACTCAACCAAAAACCAAACCAAAGCATAAAAGATGAAAATACTTTGCAGCAGTGAAGTACGTAAATGGTTTTCCTTGGTTCTTAGACTCACGATGAAGCCGGAAGTCCTCTTGAGTGATGTTAAGTGAGGTCTGAGTTTCTGAGGTTTCCTCCTTGCCAATAGTTTCTTTCTGTGGCTGATTTATTCTGCTTTTATTTGATAGTGGAAAAGATACGTGTTGACAGTATTTTTGCACCTTGCTTATCTGTTCACTGATTTAATTTCTGAGAACATCAGAAATGAAGGTAACCTGCGAGCTGTGCAGGCCAGCCCCGTGGGACTGAAGGTACTTGAGAAATTATTTCGTTGACATTACAGATTTTGTCACATGGTGAAAAGGGAACATCTGCTTGTCCTAAACTGTGGGCACAGCACCTCTGTGACTGGCAGCACCGTCCATGTGGCTGTATTGCAAATGTATGTTGTCCCAAATGATCAGCTGGGTCATAGAATCACGGTTTGGGTTGGAAGGGACCTTAAAGCTCATCCAGCTCCAACCCCCTGTCATGGGCAGGGACATCTTCCACTAGAGCAGCTTGCTCCAAGCCTTGTCCAGTCTGGCCTTGAACACTGCCAGGGATGGGGCAGCCACAGCTTTTCTGGGCACCCTGTGCCAGTGTCTCTGGGCAGCCCTTGGGTGTTACTGCAGGGCATCCTGAAAACTGGCTATAATTCCAGTCATATTGGATGGAAAAGCACACAGCAGTGTCATGTTCAAGAATGTCATATTTCCTAAATGCGTTCTTCTTGGTCTGAACATCTTTGATGGGGACGGTAGCGCTTCATGTTGACATAGTTCTGGCAATGGTGAATTTGATGTCAAATCCTGTGCCTTGCAGCTAAAAATGTTCTGCTTTGACCAGCAGTTAGTCGGTGATACACAGTTGCTTCTGGTCTGGGATGCCTGCCTGGCTGCTCTCTAGTGTTAATGCACCTGAAGATACCAGGTATGGACTTCTGATTCTTTCCTGTTTTTGAGCAGCCTGGTATTGGGCGTAGCAGAGGTCATTTCGGTCCTGCCAGTGGGTGCTATGAGCTGTGGGTGCTATATTGAGTGTGAACTTGGGCAAGGGGTCCTCCAGCAGCCCTGCTGTGCTGGGCAGGAGCTTGCTGAAGCCTGGCTGGTGCTTCCCATTGCTCTGGAGATGAGCAGGGCTGTCTGACACTTCAATGTAGGTTGTGTCTCCTCCCCTGACCAGTTCCCAGTGAAATCTTCAGCTCCTTCTCTCCCCTGGTCCATCAGCTGGGAGTCAGACTGTGGTAGGGTGCTGATGGAGCCAGCCCGATTTGGATGCTGGATGTAGCCGTGGGAAGAGGACCCCAAAACAGGGCTGTGACCCAGGACCGTGAGGCGTGAGATGATGGTCAGTGTGAAAGGGCTGCAGGATAGGTGTCAGTGTGCAGTGTAGGGCAATAGGTGGACATCCCAAGAGTTTGTGGTCTGGATATAAGTGGGGATCTTCACTGGGGCAACCTTTGGGAATGAGATAGCATGCAGCATGGGGGTGCAGCATTGGATACAATGAGCTCATGTGCCTCGCTTTGTTGTTAGTCTCCTAAAGACGATCTCTGCTAACCACAAATAGGTTGTGAAAAAAAGATGACAAATGGTAGAGAGTAAAATGCAGTTTAAGCTAGTCAATGGCAACGGAAATAGGGGTATTTATTTAAATGGAACTGCATTTGAAAGTCTATTTTAATCTAGTCCGTGTGCTCCATTCATCATGTCGCTGTCCAGGCATGGTTTTCAGAGTTCCTGACCCCTGAGCACATGGATGCATATGCAGAGCTGGGACTACATTTCCACCAAGTCCAAGAAGGCATTGCTGTTAAAACCGGGGTTGAACTCCTTAGGGGAAGGAAGAGGAGCCCCACCAGCTATGTTTGGAGGAATTTATGTGCTCTCTTGATGTACTGTGGTTCTGTGTCTGCCTCCTAGCTCCTGTTTCTTCTGTTCAGATTAAGGCTGGGTCTGATCAGTAGAGGGTAGATATAGCAGAGGGCAGAAATCAGGTTTCTATTTCAGTGCCAATGGAGCATGTTCTTTCAGAGGGCTAGAGAATTGTGTGTTTCACACAACCAAAGGGAAATGTACTCAAAAGGGAGTGTTAAAAGGCAGCCAAGGGAAAGAGGAAAGGGGTGATGTGATCTGATATATGCTGACCTCTGTTGTATAGGCATATCTCCTCTTCTCTTGGGCACCCTGAGAAACACATAACTCTCCATAGAATGGATGCTATCTGAATATTCTCCCCCACACCCTTTTCCCCCCTTCCTTTAGCCCTTGATCCGTTTAAAAACTCCCACTTGTTTGCCTCTCTGGTTTCCATAACCTCACTGGCACTGAAGCAATGAGGAAAAGCTAGTGTTAGCAGCTGAGCTGTGGAAGTTCAGCTCAGTCCAGCTGTGGGCAGTTCAGTGTTCACTCTTCCTTTACTTTCTTGGTTTGTGTTTTGAGGTTTTTTCCACTGCCATCGCCAGTTCTGCAGAAGCAGCTGATAGTTTAGTCACAAGGTCAGTCACAGATCTACCAAAGCTCTTAATATCCAGTTGTATGTTTGTGTGTGTGCACTTTCTTTTTCAGGGTAAGTACATTGTTTAAGGATGGAATAACACTTTATCCAAAAATCAACAGTCTACAGGGAGCCAACTAGTCTAGCAGCGAAGGCTTGTGCTGCTTCCTTGGGGTTTGGGGGATGAGTCGCTGGCCTGTCCTTTTACATAAAAGCAGAGCAAATTGTCAGAATAAACACATTTTGAAATATGCGACACCATCAGTCAGAGCTTAAAAGAAGCTCATTGGGTGGGAAGGAGATCAAGGGAACCAGGAGTTTGGATGACCTGGCTGCGGCGTTTGGACTAAAGGTTCTGTTTCATTCACTGGAGCTAGTCATCTTTTTTTGTCTTTTCTTTAGGTAGTCAGCCAGGAAAGAGCTCAGATCTTCCCCCTCTCCCTCCCCCAGGCAGTGAGTCTGGAATCATGATCCTACGATGTTCTTTTGTAATTTATTTATCTTTTTGCCAAGAACAGATTGCTACTGGGTACGAGTCCTTGCCTCAGAGCACGCTGGATAAGAAGCCAGCATGCAGCTCGGCTGCCTGGCGTGCTTCACTGCTTGCTGATCCACAAGCCAGTAGTTAATTTTGGTTGACTATGGTCATTTGGGGATGTGACCCCCAGTTTTACAGTCTGGGTTAGGTCAGCTTTAGTGAGCCCTGCCCAAGGAGGGAGCTCTGGCAGGAGTTACACTGAGCAGAAGAAAAGCCTGGTGCAGTACTTTTTGGGTGAGCTGCATGACATCTCTGTATAGTTCTGTACAGTTGCTTGGCCACATGAGGAGGAGAGATACTTGCAGCTATCCTTAAGAGATGCTATCAGAACTCTTCCAGGACAAGCAACTGCTCCCTGGGCATTGCTAGCTCTGCAGGTTTTCCTGTCAGCAGAGCTGGAGGAGAGGCAAGGCAGGACAGCTTGTTGAGTCCTCTTTCCTATGTATCCTCAGAGCAGTAGGGCACCATCTGTGACAGGAGCACAACAGAGTTGTCTATGAAGTTTTCATTGAATTTTCAGGCAGCAATTGTTATTCCAGACCAAGGAGAGGAGATGGAAAGAGGCTGAGGTCCAGCTAGGAATTGGCTAGACTAGTTCTTGGATTGTTTTCCACACTGTGGTTATCCTTATCTGCATCTGGAAACTGGAGTGTGTTGTATGTGTTTGTAAGAGCAAGCGGATGTGTGAAGTGTTCTGGCAAAGTCAGAAGTCTCATTTTCCCCTCAATATAATGCAGCCTGATTAGATTGTTATTGACATGCTGAGAACCTGCTAGGGTTGTTACATCTCCGTGGAAAGGCATCTGTCTGTTCCTCTCCTCCCTTCTGCCTGGAAGGATTGCAGAGCTGGAAATGGGAAGGCCCTTTCAGACTGCAAATCCAGCTGTGAAATAAATCTGTTGGGAAAGCATGGTGTGCCTGCCAGCTGACCAGCAGTTTGACAGTGCATATGGAACTCTAAGCCAATGAACAGCAGTTTGGAACAATTAGTAATTCCCTAGTGGTGGCAAAAAGAAAAAAAAATAATAAAAATAACCCCCAATAAAATCTCAGAACAAAGCAGCTGTAGTTTGCTGAATGCTTTTCATCCTGTAGATCATTGCTAACAAGAGTTACCGGCAGCATAGTGACTGGTTGCCAACTAAATATGACACCATTCACCACCACTCTTTGGGCTCTGCCATGCAGCCAGTTTCCAGCCCAACAAAGAATCCACCTACTCAGGCCATGAGAAAGCAGTTTCTCCAGGAGAACGTGTGGGAGACAGTGTCAAATGCTTTATTAAGGTCCAAACAGACAATGCCCACAGCCTTTCCGTCATCAGCCAGTCAGGTCCCCTTACTGTGGAAGGAGATCAGGTTGGTCAAGCAGGACGTGTCCTTCTGCTTGATGCCCATGCTGACTGGCCTGATCCCCCCATTTTTCCACACTCGCTTTATGATCTCACTTGAGATCATCCATGACCTTCCCCAGCACTGAGCTCAGGCTGGCAGGCCTGGAGTTTTCAGGATTTTCCTGCCTGCCCTTTTTTGTAGAGAGGTGTCACACTGGCCAGCCTCCGCTGAGACCTGCCCACTAGGCCACGACTGCTGATAGATGATGGAGAGAGTGGATTAGCAAGCTCCTGTGCCAGCTCCTTCAGCATTCTTGCGTGGAACCCATCAGGGGACTGAGTACCCTAAGGATGGCTGGTGTGACTATTAAAGATGTAGGTAAATACAGCATTAAGTACCTCAGCCTTTTCCTCATCCTTGGTCACTAAGTGTCCCCTGGTATCTAGTAAAGGATGGAGCTTCTCTTGATCCTCCTTTTATTGCTAAGATATTTGTAAAAATATTTTTAATTATCTTTTATGGCAGTGGCCAAATTAAGTTCAAGTCCATGTCTGCACTGCTTTTGGTACTCAGGCTAGCTCATTCTGCATTAGCTTAGGTATTTCTGCATAGTATTGCACAGTGGCTTCTAGCAAAACCATGAGAGGGTAAGGAGTGACTGGCTTTAAGAACACTGTCCTTCCCAAAGATGGCTCTTGCTAACTTTGCACCGTGAAGTAGTCAGATAATGGCAATTCTCACATTCAAAATTTGCCTTTGCAAAACGTAAAGAGTCAGTCAAAATATCTGGCATGTTGCTGTCTTTGATCACAGCTGACCCAACCTCAAAAATCCTTATCCTGAAAGCTCTCCGGAGACATATTTGTCTCCAAGTGTGATTTTGGGTTCAATAAAATTGCATGTTTCAGTGAAATGATATTTCTTCTCGCCAGCTTATTTATATTCATCCTAATTGTCTCATTGTGATGCCTCCTATTCATTTGCTGGATCCACTTGTCTTGCATCTTGTTCTGGCTCTGAGTGCTTTTAGGGTAAGCTTGCCTTTCAAGAATTTATATGATTGGTACCATAGGAACAGTTTTCATGTGCTTGCAAGAAGTGCACTGCTAAGCAAAGTAAGCTGGGAGAGATGAGTGAAAATGACTGTGAAAAAGAGAAAAGAACCGAAATAGATGGAAAAGGAGTTAATCAAATAAACAAAAGCCCTTTTTCAAAAAATTCTTGTTTTTTAATTTTATTTTAATAGTCACAATCTTACAATGATTGCACTGGGCAACCCTCGCTACTTCTCTGATTAGAGTGAGGCTCTAGTGGCTGTGATGAGTTACCACAACAGCCTGTTATTGGCATTGTTAACAAGTGTCCCTCATTAAATTAAATGAAAAGGGGCAGGGATGGGAACCTTGTCAAGGTTGTCCTCGGCTTCTAATTATTTAAATTTATTTGAAAGGATGAAGTCCTTGTCCTGAAAATAAACCTCTTCAGTTTTGCTGGTTTGGGTTCTTTTGTTTGGTTTTTTTTTAATTATTATTATTTTATTTTTCCCTTCTTCTATAAATTCATGCTTTAAGGAGAGTTAATTTACTATGCAAAGAATTTTTGAAGGTCATACTCAGTGCCATTAGCATTGTACAGAGGATCCTTGAGAGCAGCTCATTGTCTGTGCAGGTATTTCTGTGACACTGTGTTGCTCCAGATGTCATTTACCTGCAAAAATGGTAGGCACCTTTCTGTCCTCTGTGACTGGATACTAGAGCTGCAGTTACTGTATATCAAAATACAAAGATAGGAGGGAGGAGCTATCGCTTTCTTCAATCCAGTCTTGCAAATCTATAAAGAAGACCAACTACGTGTCGGTGGAGAAGTAGGTCCAGAAGGGCTGAATCTTTGATGGAAATACTGTGTTGATGGTTTAGTAGGAATATGATCTGCTGCTTCTTTTGTCTTTCAATCTGCTAAAGTCTAGTGAGATGTTAGGTGATATGTTTCTGTATTTGCTCTAGAGGATGAGTTTTCTTGAGGACAGCAGACTCGTGAGGTGACTGATCCGTTCAGTCCAGGGGAAAAATAGTTTGTTTCCATATAGCACAGGAGTAGAAACTGTGCAGAAAACCCACATAAGGGCTCAGAAAGGTTTCTCGCAGGATAATAGCCCTTGTCCTGGGATTCCTGTAGAACTTGTACTGTGTAACTTCCCCTCCATGACCACTTCTGGGACCACTTCCTCCTATAAATTACGCAGGGGGACAACGCAGAAATCTCTTTTTATTCACAGGAGAAAAGCTGTGGGGGACAACACTGAGGTCACTTCCAGCCCTTACACTGTTGGCTATAGTAGGTGATGCGGTTAAACCAGAAAATTCCCAGATTATCAATAAGCACAAGATGTTGACAACAGGTACCAAATGCTTCCTTGCACACTTGAAAGCGTGAGGAAGTATGTGATGTTAAAAGGGAAAAAACCCAAGGTAGAACTGTGAGTCTGGGGTTACACTGTTAGAGTAAGAAAGTGTGATATAAGATCAGATAGTTCCTCCTTTAAGTCTGCTCTGACTTCATTTTGTTCAGAGCGCGGGTTTTCTCCTCCCATCAGGCAGACACCATTGTGTGTGCTTCACACTGACAACCAACCAGTTCTGCCTGTTTTCTTGGGGAAAAAGAACGCTTTGTAACTGCCCTTAAAATACAAACTGACAAAATGCAAACATACAAACTATGTATCAGTCACCATAAAAGTAAACAGAGAAAGCTCTGAGACTGGAACTGTGTTTTTTGAAAGGGAGAGATGTTGCCCCAGTGTGTCCTACTTCTGCCCATGTCCCTTTACTTATGCAATCTGTATTTATTTATGATTATGGCTGCCCACAAGGATAGTCTTGTGCCATGCTTTGTATCAATTTACTCAGTCTTTTGACTGGAAGAGTTGACTTCCAAAGCCTTCTTGTAGCGCTTTACTGACTCTAACCATATTAGTCTGTGATTATGCTCATATGGTCAAAAGCCCAGCACTACCAGGGTGAGGATGAAGAAAGAAATAGGAGATATGGCTAGTATGCTCCTTATTTATCTGGCATACAGACTGTTGCTATCAAATGTCAATATACTCACTGGAGGCACTTGCACACCAGTCCAAGGTTCCAATAGGGTACTCTGAAGTATAGCAGCTCCTCCTGAAGATTGCACAGGCTCCCTGAGCAGAAACATGTTTCAAAATGTTAGCACATATTGACTTAGTAGAGGAGAAGAGAGACAAGTAGTAACTAAAAGTCTACCCAATGGAGAAAGGCGGCCAGGAGCTCGCTGTGTGTACTGCAAGTCATGTCTTCATAGCTAAGCCTGGGATTTCTAGATCTCAGTGAATTTCAGAGATGTTTATTTCATAGCATCTACTTAGGTTGCATTCATCTGGTCCCCATTTCAGGTTCATTTCCCTGCTCACAGTTTAACTGTTCCATTCTTGCTTGAGGGTCCCAGGCAAGAGCTTGTGATTGCTCCTCAGTTGCCACCCAGCATGGGGTTGTCTTCACTCACTCCCATGTATACATTCGCAGGGTGGCAAGTGTTTGCCCCTGATCCAAGATCACAGCTATGACCATCATCTATTGCATGGAAATCTACTATGTTGGAGCTTAAAAAAGATAGATATGGGAAGACAGAGGCAGATACGGAGCTGCTCCTTCAAAGCAAAGAAACACTGCTGTGGCATCTTGTGTTGCTGTTTTCTGGCCTGTTAGACTTGTGTGAGGAAGCAGAAAGCTTGTCATTCTGTGGAGCTGGTGGTTTAGTACTCATCACCAACCACTTAACCTCTTACAGTATGAAATGCTGCAAATGCTCCATCTGCAAAAGTCATAATGGGAATGATTGGCAAGGCTGTTCTGAGAGGTTGACTGTAGCCAGATGAAGGTAACCTGAGGTCCTTACTACAAGCCTCTTGATTCAGAACCACATTTGATCGATGTTTACACTCAATGTGTGGTACAAATAGGTTTGAGGGGAATGCCATAACTCTCTTTAGATTGTGCTGTTCAGCTGTTCGCATTCGGTCGTGTGGTTGAGACTTACAGTCTTCTTGCATCAGCTGTGCTGCCTCTACATTAGCTGAAGGGGAATTCTAAGGAGAGTTTCTCTGACACTGTTCTGTTTTAAACAATATGCTCCAGATATTCAATTTTCATGACTATTCCTGTTGTTTGACATGAAAATGACACAAGGTGCCAGTGTGACACTTTGCAATCAATTGATGATGGGAGAAGAATCCCACCTCACTTTGTCATTTTGTTGGCGTAGGAGCAATTGTGTCTGGTACTCTGAGTGGCTTTATTTGTTTTATTTCATTTTAGAAACAAAAGTAAAATATCTACAGGATAACTTCAGTGGTGTAGAAATAAATGACAACAAAAAATGACAGTAACACAGAAACTGAAGTAGCAGTTGTTTCTTAGTACTGGTAGGTAGTTGGGCAACATCTAGAAAACAAGTCATTAGAGCTTCTTACCTTTATGAAGTACAGCCTTCTGCCTCAGGAACATCTGTATTCCCAACTGCTTTTCTGTCTGTTATAACAAATAATGTGGGCATATGATTCGAGCCTTGAGACTTGAAGGATGCAAGCATGTACCTGAAATGAGGCATGTGTATGGGTTTTGCTGAATAAGAGTGTCCTAGTCAGGTGTTTAAATTTTAAATGCACTGGGGCCTTAACTCATTAAGTAGGCAAATCTCAACCTAGACATCAGTGAGAGGAATAAATATTAAGCTCAAAACAAACTGTTATCAAAGTAGCTTTTCAGACTATGTAGAATTGCACTTTAAGATGGGCAAAGCATCTTTAAATCCCTTTTGCAGTAGCTAAGAGCTTATACATTAGCTTTCATGAGAGGCATTACAGATGTCTGTGAATATTATATAAAGAGTAGCCTATTTGCAACAGTTTATAAACTTAAATATTTTATAAGAAAATCCTGAACATTTAACTTGCCTGCTGTTTTTTATACACCAATAAAACCACCATTTTTATCAAGAGATGCTGGGAAACCTGACTAATAATGTGACACTTGCTTATAAACTGGGAGGAAAGTTCACTGGTCTAGAATTAATAAGGTGTGTAATCTGTACAAGAATTTCTGCACTACAGGGGGAAGCAGCTATCTTCGGCTTTGCTTGTCTTTACTTAAAGATGCATGCAATTCATGAGAATATTCTCTGATCTGCCTTTATGTCTCTGTAGCTAAAGAGGTTTCAGTGGTTTCCAACTGGAAATTGCTTGGGAAATGAAGACACGATGATGTGAATATGTGTAACAGCAGGAGAAATGTTGCAGTTCTCCACTATTTGTAAACCTGAAAGATTTGTAGATAAGGTCTTATACTCTTGTTCTTGGTTTTCCCCAGAACACAGCAACACATCTATGGTTTAATTTCATTTGCAAGGCCAAGTGTGTGTTTTTCCACTCCCAAATTTGCATAACACTTGGTCACTTAGAGCAGAAGAATGAACAACATCTGAGATTTCCATTTTGAATTGTTTAGGAATCTGCCTTTACTCAGTGATAAGGGTTATCCTGGAATGACCTGCCTGCACTAAGTGTGAATTATCTTCTCATCCCCCAAAAGGAGACCACAACATTAACTGCAGGAGCCTGAGTTCCAGGATATTTGTAGCTCTTAATTCTCCAGCAATCATGAAACTGACTTTTCTTAATGAAAAGTCATGTGTATTGAAGGGGAAATTCCTTTCAGATCTGCGCAGACTTCAGGTTAAATGTTTGTACCGGCCAAAAGTGTGGACTAGGGTAGGCTGAAAATGGTGGCAAAGAAAATGCATGCTCTGGAATAAATGAGGTGGTTGATGTGGCCAGATCTCACATGTATGTCAGGATTAATTCCTTGGTGGCTTACAGCTATTTCCACTCTACACTAACATTTGGCATTTGTGCCATCTACAGAGCAAATACGAGTGCCAGCCCAAACTGTGCAATTTGTGAGTGTGATTGTGTTTTTCCTATAGCTTGAACAGGGGCATGGCTTCCTTAAAGCACAAAAATGTCAGAAAATCTATCACCACACTTGTCCCTATAGCTTTAAGTGTTTTGCAATTAGTTCTTTCCTATAATTGTATTTCTGTATTTCTATTTTGACTCATTCAGGAAGCCATCCAGTCTCCTTTGTTCAATGAGTGTATCAGGCCACCTATAAGTCATGACGCTGCAAAGGGTGAGAGAGAGTTCTTTCCCCCCACCAATTCTTTTTATCTGTTTATTTTTTAGCAAGGTTTACTACTTCCAGTTAGCAAGTTGGAAGCTGAGACACTAAATGGCTTGGCCAGGGTCATTGGCCAGGAAATTCAGGATGGAGCACCAAACATATGATTGCTACTGCCCAAGCCATTGGACGTCCTTCTTAATTTCCAGTCCTTTCTGGCACTGCTACCAACTTTCCTCAACTACATTGTACCTCTTTCTCCCCCTCCTTTGTAAATAAAGCCAACCTTGCAAGGTAGCCTCGCAAAGCAATCAACAGGTACATAGTAATTTCCTCGTTCCGTTTCACTTCTCTTTCAGTTCACAACTTGTCCAGCAACAAGTTTATTCCTTGCTTGGAGCACTTCACTGAATCATTTCTATGCAAAAGTATCTGTTAGCACTTTGCTAAGCCTCAGTCTGCACATCTTTGATCCACCCATTTCAATATTAGATGGATGACAGAACCCAAACCCCAGATCCAAAACCATCCACGTTTTGGAGGTGTAGTCAAAGCCTAAGCATGGATTTGGCTCTCAACACAGTTACTTTGAACTGGCTTCAGATCTAAACACTGTGTCCTGTAACATCTCTGTTTCTAGTACAGAATCTTCTGTTCCTGTCTCTGTGGGAGCTCTTAGCCTTGATGAGTGCCTCAGTGCACCTTGCGTGGGAAATGGCACCTGCGGATCCTAGCAAGCTTCATAGAGATGGTGTTCATGTGCAGTGGTTTTTTTTAATGGTTGGTTATTTATTACTTACCTGGAGGCCCAGAGAATTTGGGATTTTGACAGAAGTGTGCAAGCAATCCCAGTGTTGCGTGCTGTTCTCATTGTACTCTCCCTCTTGCCTATTTTTCAATGTGAGGTGTGCAAATTCTTTTCACTTCCTAGAAATCAAATCACCACTCCTCCATATTTCTCTCTTGTCCCCTTATGATGAGAACATTGTATGTTGGGGTTTTTTTTTGCCCCATGGATAGGAAACCAGGGCAAGCTTGGTACTGTGGTCTTTTGCACTAACAGCACTTCAGTGGCAATTCCGTCTTTCCAGGGAATTATTCTAGATTTATTCACCACAAAGCATCCAACCATAACAACTCCGTAATTTTAAGGCCTAAGGAAAAAATGTAACAAGATGTTCAGAAATTTTGGTCTGGGATAATTGGGAGTTGTTTATATCCTTGTGTTGCTGATTATGTTGTCATATACCACCATTACTGGTGTCCTCAGGAACAGGATTATCATTGCTTGGAAACAGAGACTCCATTTTAACCAATTAAATGTGGTTCACATAGGTAATAAATGGGAAGAAAAACACTGCTGTTACTGGATCTATCAGATGCTCAAAGGTCACAGTGATGAGGGTTGAATAAACAGATAGGTGGATAAATGAAACATACTGAAACTATGAGGGCACTGCAGTTTTTCTTTAGAATATTTAGGGTGGTTCTCCCCACTGCACAGCCAAACACAGCTCCTGCACTTCCTGGGTTTGAAAATAACTTGCTGTGCATTCAGATCATACCAAGCTTTCCAAGATCTGTCTTCCTTGGGTTTTATGCCCTCTAATTATTTGTGTGTGAATCTGGAATTCACATCTCCGGCTCACTGAAATGCCAGGATTACCGATGAAGTCTGATGGATGCTGCCTGTAATGCAAATGTGTTGTATAAGAGATGGGGCTTGACTGTACTGCTTCTCCTCAGATTCCCTGAGACAGCTGGAACTGTATCCTGCTATCCCATGGGAAAGGAGTTTACTGAGCAGGCTGGGGCTAAATGCTCTTTACACTACCTTGATAGTTAAAAAGAAGTGTAACTATAAATTGCATTTACACTCGTAAGCCTTTTTAGCTTTCCAGAATGGTATTTAACAGCTTTCCTGTGAGTTTTGTGGTGGTGTTGTTTTATTTTCTTGTGTGTGTGTGCTTTGTTGTTGGTGGTAGTTTTTTTTAGGGCCCTGTCAATAATATGAATAATAAGTTCTGATGGTATGCATCTATTTCCATTTCCTTGGAGGTTTTCGGCAGTCATTTCCCTCTGATTTCGTGGGGACTGGGTCCTGGAAGGCACGAAGTTAGTTGTACTTTGTCAAGAGAAAACATTGCCTGCATCCAGAATTATTATAACATTTAATTTAAAGTGCATCTTGATTTTTTTTAGGAGGAAAAGCCCTCAATAACTGTAGAGAGGAAAACAAGCCATTTCCTCAGCTTGAACCTGCATAAATTAGTGGTAAAGTGTTGATCTCTAAGCTCGAAGTTTCTGAACTATAAAATCTGTTTATTTCACCCTATAAAAGAACATTTTAACTTCTATGGCTATTTAAGTTTAAAAGCTGTTAGAGAAGTGGGTGGGAAGAGAAGAAGCTTGAATCAGTAATTCAAGCTTGCAATACAATCTTCATCTGCTGCATAGCTTGCATAGAAATCCCCTTCAATGTGGATTTTCTGTGTTTGTAGCAGTCCTACCATAGAGAAAATATACAGTATGTATTTCCAACATTATCCATAATTGTAGTAAAGCTTATAAAGCAACCCATTCCTCATGTATTCCTGGTGATCTGCAATAACTGGATATTTTTAAGTATGCTTTTAAAGTAGGAAAAACATAACAAGAGCTGGCAGAAACTAGCATCTGCAGTGATTCTACAAAGGGAGTTGGGGGAAGGTCTTTATTAACATGTTTTTACTGTAGGAACAGCAGCAGCTTTGATGGAAAACTTACCTACCTGTGTTTTCTTTATATCTCAATTTCAGGGGGTTTTATGTTTTCCTGTGCTATTGATTGTGCTGGGACTAACACCAAGTCAACTGAGTACCTCCTTGGGTGGGCTGAACAAAAGTCACAGCACCCTCAGGAGAAAGACAGCATGTGATGAGGAGGGACGGCTTCATATGGGAGAGAGGGCAGAGATGGAGGAAACCTGGCGCCTGCTGCAGCACCCTTCCCACTGCCCTGAAGAAAGCAGAGAGGGGCTTGTACTGCTTCAGTTGTGAATGCTTGTCCTTTGTCCTGGTGTGGAGCACAGGGACGGAGGTTTCTTGCATAGGCTGTAATTCTTATTCACATACACACATGCAACCGTTTGCAAGCAAAAGCCCTGCTACAGCAGCCACCTCTGGTGAAAGGGAAGAGAGATTCAGATTCTCTCTCTGCAAAATGGGTAGGAAACTGTCAACACTTTGACATGCTGTGCTCCACTGGAGCTGTGCAGGCCCTTTCTGTACTATCCCTGAACTTGCAGTACCTTGCTAAAAATAGTTCAAAGCTTAGCCATGAGTTCCCTGGACTGTTCTCCTACTAGTTCTGTACTATTCGACTCACCATTCCTTTGAAAGTATTCATCCTTCCCCTCATAAAACTTAAATCAGCTCATTCCTTGGTCCAAGAGTTGACATCATTATGATGTTACATCCTATGTAATGGTGTGAGACCTGGAAAAGCATTCACAGTAAAACCAAGCGGTGAATTGGATTTGCAGTGCCTCAGCCCTTGCTTGCACTCTGATCTCCCTCCCACTCTCTGCATTTACTTGTACTTCTAAAACCTGTGTGGTTCCTGGAAATACCCACGGTAACGCACACTGCTGAGGAGCTATCAAGGGTCTTTTAAAATGTTCCCATTTTTCTTTCCATGACCCCATTTGTTTTACAATGTTTGTGAGAGCAAAAGTGATTGTTTTACCAAATTAGGCTGTTTTCTTGCCAGGAACAGTGGCTGGGATCTTGTTGACAGATTTGGAAAAGATTATTCTTTCAGTACCTTTTGAATGAATTTTTTAAGGATGTCTGCCATGTACAGCTTCCAAACTCAGACCGCATTTAACTCTTTATATATTATTCAGTGACAGGGACAAATTAGCACCTTTCATTTTCCTGTCAAAATCAACACATCCCAAGTAGACATTTCAAGAGCTATTTAGAAATGAATGTAAGAAACTACTTAAATACGCTGAACCCCAAATCTCGGCCCAAATAAAGTTTGGGAGTTTTGTTATTGTTTTCAGAGGCCTCAGAATTTTACCCATTTTGCTTACACTTTTGTTCTCTCATGTGTCTTTTGTATTATGATCTTTTCTTTTTGACGGAAAGCTGTCCTCACAGTCTGCTCTGAAACTCATGTCTCATCCCTTTGCTCGAGGGCTTCCTCATGGGTATGGGGGGGGTTATTTGGTGTGTGTCCCCCCCCTTGCCCTATCCTTTCATGCATAACTTGGCCTCTGGGGTGGTTTGTTCTTCCATCTTCCTCTGAAGCATCTGGAATTAGCCACAGCTAGAAACATGCTAATGGTCAGGATGCACAGATGCTTCTGGTGCTAGTGAGAAGCTCCTGAAGCTCAAGACTGGTGTGTATTGCCCCGGTCACATTAGCAGGGATTGCTGCAATTTGCTTCATTGCTGTGCCTCTCTCTAGTGAAGGACACAGTCTTTTCCCAAGGCACTGATGGTATTCAAGGCTTTTGCTCTTTTGTACTAAAATTTTGTTCAGTTTGTTGTGAAGTCTGAAGTATTGGAGGTTCCTGGATGACTTTGTTTAGGTGGGTGTTGGAGTTGAAGTTCTGAGTTTAGCATCATGATTGCTGTGGTGGCAGGGGTGACATGACCCAGGCAGTGCATCTAGCCATATGCTGCCGTGGTATTAGGGGATGTGATGCTGTATAGGGTCATTTTTGCTGTCACATGAAATTACTCTTTTGATCATTTGTGCTCATTGAAGCTGCTATGCAATGTATGTGAAGATTCATATTCCTTCTACTAGTTTTGCTCTGTGCAGATATATTGCAGTAACAGAAGAGAGAATAGGAATCTAAGTCAGTATGTCTGTGTATTTCACTTTTCTGTTTGAGAATATTAAGGCCAGATTTTCATTTACACTAAGCCCACTTGTAATATTCTGGCAACATAAAGATGCCTTAGCAGGAATGTAAATTAAAGCCTCTTTATACTTTTAATAGTGTTTGTAGTTTCACTTGGCTGCAGTACAGGAATGACACATGTCTATACAAATGGCATTTGCCATCCTGTTGATGGCTGCTGATATTCCCTGTGCCTCTACTCCCTAACTAACTAAACCACGAGTCTGCTGCAGTTCCACCTTTCCAATCTCCTTAAAATGTGCTGTTTTCTTGAAACATCTAAACCTGGGTTTAGGATTAAAGTGATTTTTCTGTCCTTCCTTCACCACGTGATCTGCCTTTATGGATCTCTACAAAATGCCTAGTTCTGCAATGCACAGACAGATTATTCTTACCATTGTGTTGCTTAAATTGGGGAGGAAGGTTCTTCATCTCAGCATGGTTGTACCACACAGGGCACCCTTTTCTTTTTTTGTATCAAGAAAATCTCTTGGGCGAAAACCTTTATTATGGGGTCTTGGAGCAAGCAACTCACATATTCTGCATTAAATTATTGCATCTTTTACATCTCCATTTTCATTTCTAACCAAATAAGATCTTGTGTGCCAGTGCCTCTTCTTTCAAATGGGAAGTATTGGCCTAGATAACCTTACAGGGACACAGCAAAAATAAAGAACATTCAACAGCCCTGCAGATTAAAGAGCATAGTGAGAAACCTGAAGTACAAGGCTTGTAGAGAGGCCACATGTGAACTATAGAGGCTTAGGAAAAAATGTCATATCAGCATCTACATAATATATTTCAGAGAAAATACTGCTTTAGGAATGCCTGAAAGAATGTTATAAGCATTTTGTTAGGCCTGTGGTTATATTCTGACTGTAAGGTCGTGTGCTTTCCCACATGTTCAACAGTGTCGGGATCAGAAAAGCCATGAAAAACAGGCTCCAAAAAGATCCCCAGTTGTGTTTTTGTTTGTTTGTTTGTTTGGCTTGGGCGGGTGGGAGGGGCGTTAATAATCTTTAGGAAGTGATCACTGCAAAGGGCACAGCCTTAAGACTGCCATAGAAACAAATGCAATGCTGTTTTTCCTCATGGAAATCTGGAGCTCTCCAGTGATTAAGTCCCTCACTCCTTCCTTTTCAAGGTCATGAGAACTTGGTCCAAAACCTGTTTGTGGTCTAGGACTGACTGTTAGCTTGTCAAGACTCTCAGTCCCTATTGATTCTAAGTAGAGGTATTACACATGGGGAGAATACAAGGAGAAGAAATGTCTCTAGCAAACTAAAATGGCTGGTTTTAGAACTGCTGAGGAGACCGAGATCTTAAAATAACTTATGTAGGGAGAAAGTTTAAGGGTCTCAGTGCAGGTGAAATGGCATAAGACTTATGAATGCAAATATTTATAGGATTCTGTAATACAGTAAGTGCATTCATAAAAATTAAGAGATGAATAGCCTCCCAGTGTATAATAAAGAATGTGACAGCACTCTGCAGACCTTTGGAGAGCATAACATGTAGTGCAACAGCATTCTGCAGAAAGCACTTATCTCCTTTATGCTCTTAAGTCCTCCCTATATTCTTCCCGTAGATGGTGCAAGTCTTCACTGCAACACTTTCTATCAAGCCCAGCTGTTCGCTACTGCTTCCAAAACTCACCTGAAAGACTATTTCTTTGCATTTCTGGATTAAATGCTCTTCCTGTGTTGATGGGTGATTCTGGAGGGGTTTACAGAGTGACTGATAAGATAAAGCCCCCCTTTTTGGGAGCAGCTCAGATGAGGAGCATTGTACAGTCAAATGGGGCTGTTAGGATTCAGTCTGGCGCTGTCACTGAAGCTCAGCTGTCAGGGGCTGTTTACTCATCACCCGGCATCGCTGTTTGCTGAAGCATAAACTACCCCAACCCCAACCAAACCCACAACTCAAGGAGAAGGGCTGGTACTCCGCTGAGTGCCACTGCCCTCTGAGAGGGGAGCCGCCTGCTAAGGCAGGGGCTTCTCCCGGGCGCTCATTATCTGCCTGCTCGCTGCGCTGGCAGTGCCCGGGCCGCCGGGCGGGACCTGCTGACAGGAGATGATGGAGTGTGTGCCGGCGCTGTACGCGGCCGCGGGTCACTGCCTCGCAACGTGAGAACAACCCGGCCCGAGCGCTAATGGCTTTCAGGTGTGCAGGCCGGGGCCTGTCAGGGCAGTCAAGGAATTAGTGCTTGGCACAAGGCGCGGGTCTCCTGGCTGCCAAGTTAAACACAAATGGGGCCTCGTGTAAATAAACAAGGGCAAAGGGGCTTTTACTCGCGCTAGGTTGTGTGCCGGGCTCGTACACATGCATCGGGACCATCGCCTGCACGCACAGGCAGCAACCCCCTCCGGGGGCAGCAAGGATGTGACAGTGGTGGCTGGAGAGCTCCCAGTACCGCTGCTCATTGACAGGCAGTGGGGCCAAGGCACCTGCTTTGCTGGAAGAGCCCTATGTGCAGCACTTCTCTGTTCCTTGCTCCCTGTCTCATTTGGATAGACAAGAACTCACCCTGTGGGATGCTGCCTTCCTTACCTTGGAAATGCTCCTCTTGATCCCACAGGGCAGGTCTCCTTCCAGCCCACCAGCCCTCCTGTTATACACCCAGCCCTCTCCCCTGCACATCAAGATTAAATTGCTGCTTTGGTCTGGATTATGTTTTCCTGGCCAATATATTATGCCACCTCCGCACTCCCTTCTCTGCCCCATCTGGCTTCCATCCTACCCCCATAAAGGTTATTAATATAGCCTGTTTCTGAACGATTTATTAGCAGGGGCCAAACTGGTGCCATTTCCCATTTTAGTAGAGCACTGAAAATAATCCTGAGGAGTGTGCCCAGCTATAAAATTGTACTTACACTGTCATATTTGCAGTTTCAAACATGCACCACTTGATAGTCTCAAAAGTGCTGTTTAATTGGGTTTTATGGGTTCTAATTAATTATACCATGTAAAAAAATTACTTGTCCCATTACAACTCTCTGTGGTTTACTCTGAAGAGCAATGTAATTTAGAGATAAATTGTCCTTCTCTCTCCTCCTGCTCCATCTTTTCCCAACGAGTTTCAGTAAGGTTTCATTCTCCTCAAATCGATGAAGGAATCTGAGAGAAAGCTGCATTTCGTCCAGGGACACAACTCTTCCCAGTACCCATAAATGGCTTCTATTGTGACTCAGAGTGGTTCCATGTTCCTTCTGCTGAATCAGGCTGGTGAAACTGGGAATAATCCTGCAAGTTTTCAAAGCTCAGGTCTATGGTGGTTGTGATTTGCAAAGACCTGAACATGTTTGCAGCTTTATATGCTGTGGATTATTTCCTCTGATTATAGACAGGGAACACTAAAGGAGGCTGAGCATCTGTGCAGGGGTTTTTTGCTGGATGGAGGTCTGGGTTGAGATTTCTTTTCACGTCCCTGTATGAAAAGAGTCTGATAAAAGATCTGGCTGCCTTTATGGACCTTTGGTGTGACTAGCAGCAGAGAAAACCTCTCAAGTTAACTTTTTGTGCTGTCTTGCAGAATCGTGAAGCCTGGATTATTCAAACAAATTCTGGGGCAGACTTCTGGCTTTTAAATGCTTCCTGGAATGACTTGGTGAAAAATGAGCAGCCAAGCAGGTACACTTGTGGTGTTTAAAATATACTCTTATATTACATCCATCACTGTAATGAATTTAGTCTCAGGAGGCAAAACATGAAATATAGTAGAACTAACGTAGACAAGCATTGCATCTTATAGTCTATGGCTTTATATGGAAACTAGGGAGTCAGAGTATCAATTCTTGAGAAAAGACAGAGCAAAGAACCTCTTTAATTTTCCTTCTGTAGGCAAATGCTACTTATTTCAGAAACGTCACGCCAAATTTGAAATAGCATAAAGTTTTTAAGTGTGACAGATACCCCCAAAACTACACCACCCAGAAACTACTGTTACTCTTAGCACCAAAAAGTTACGATTCTAAATGTGACTGCCAGGATGAGTATTCACTGGATCACAAAGTTACTTAGTCATGCCTCCCTAATTTGCTGCTTTTCTAAAAGAAATAAGCAACCTGTCAGTTGTTGGAAACCTGGACCATCCTGGGCGTCCGGATCAGTCTGCTTCCTGTTCTGGAGCAGGAGCACTAAAAGCTGCCAACAAAAGGGAACAAGAACCACCAGTCACACACATTACTCATCAATCTGAAAAGTAACAAGATTAATACTAAAACCTGTTTTCACAAAGTAATCTTCTCCTTCAGCAAAACTAGTCAAAAGCTATTTTAGTGCATGTATCTAGTTAGTTATTTTAACAGTTACTAAAACCTGTAGTGATTTTATGGGATCAGTTAGCAAAACGGAGCCCAAACCTAGATAAACCTGAAATGTGCACATGGTGTTTGGGTAAGCCCAAACAAACCTGAATATCTTGGTGTTTGTACAGTATTTGTGTTGGCTTTTACTACCTCAAAAAGCTATTTATGAAGAGGAAACAATGTGAAACCTGCTCGTCTCATGTGATTTTCATCATCCAGAGATTTAAATAAGTGGGATCTGCTATTTTCATGCTCTTCTGTCCCCATAAATTGCTCCTGGAGGCATTAAAAGGGCTTGTGAAAAACAGAGTAATAAATACCCAAAGCACAAATGCGAACGTTGCCAACCACTCACACTGCTGTGGCAGCAACTCTGTTGTTAATTTATTGAGCAAAACTGATGAGGGACCTCAATACCTGTTTCAGTGCTGCTGTGTGTGGAGCTTCATTCTACACTGCTGAAACTGGTGCTAAAAATCCCTCTGACTTTTATAAGTGTTGTGATTGCTCAGGAGCTGGCTGAGTTACTCTGGTTATTCCAGAGGAGCAGAGGAATAAGGGAGACGAAAGGAGAGAAGAAATGTCAGCTGCAAAAGGATCTTGTAGCTTGTGTCACCTGCAGCCGCTCCATGCCCCGCGTGGATCGTGCCTCTGGGCAGGATGGAGAGGTTGTGTAATAGAGGCGATCTCTGCCAGGTCCTTTCTTCTGACACATCCCAGACCACAGTTACGGCCCCTACATCAGAGAGAGAAAAGCAGCAGGGGCACGCGTGAGTCACGGCCCTCATGACAGGGGAATTCCTTGCTGGCTGCTGGCAGCTGCAGGGCTGAGTGGTTTCCACTGCCTGAACCTTACGGAAAGAGCTGTTCTCAGCTGAGTATTTCATTCCAATTTCTCACCTCCCTTCAAAATAGAAGATCCTGACATGGTGGAGTTTGGTTGAACAGTTCTCTGTGACTGATCCTTTGTGAATGGGAAGCCCAGGTTCACAGCAAGCCCCAGCATACCCTTCAAAGGCATGTGAGTCAAGTTACGTTTTGCACTCTACTCATCCCGTAGATAAGAGAAAACAAAAGAACAAAACATTAGTCAGTGAAGCAAGCAAACTGGCCAGCTTTCCATGGCGCTTAATGCCTGGTTAGCACAAGACCAGACTGGAGCAACCTGGTCTAGTGGAAGGTGTCCCTGCCTGTGGCAGGGGGTTGAAACTGAATAATATTTAAGGTCCCTTCCAACCCAACCCATTTTGTTATTCTATGATTCTATGAAACCTCAGTTTTGCCTCTCAGCAGCCCTCTGTATCTGCTCACAACTGCTATTCCCTGGGCTTGGCATGGCTCTGCCTGCTAGAGTCACTTCATCCATACAGAAACTCAGAACTCCTTGTTCCACTGGTTCTTTTAGAGTAAAAAAAAATTAGATTAGGCTCTTTTTTCATGACTGTATGAAACAAGGTGGGCCTGTGGAGGAGGGAAGGGCAAGGTTCCACTCCTCACTCTGCTGTGTCCAAGACAGAAAGGCAGTAAAAGTATTTGGAAAATGAGGGTGCCTTCTTTGGTGCCACTGTATTGAAAGTAACACATAGCATACTTATTATTACAAAATGCATACGGTATTACAATGGTATTTTAGAAATAGCAGGTGGTGTACTTGTAACCGGGAGCGCTTGAAACTTTCCAGGTTTCTGTATTTCCTTGTAGCTCTGTCAAACTCTGAGCATTGACATTGAAATTTCCCATGCTGGCATCAGCTCTGTTTGATTTATTTAGAATTATTTAAACCCAACACAAATAACATTTCAAGGGGAATTTGAAAGTTGGAGGCAAGGGAAGCATAGGTGTGCTCCCAATTCAGAATGAAATGAAATAATGGAATAACTGAATTTCCTGCATACTAGAAATTTGGAGTGTTGCCTCTATGTTCCTTCAGCTGTGAAAGATACAAAATAAAAGTGGTCCTGATGCCCTGAAACAGAAAGACACAGGAAAAATGCTGAACTGGAACCTATGGGCAGATTTTGATCACCTCTAATTTCAACTTGAAAATGTTAATCATTTGGGCTTAGTGTTCCATGCAGGAACCTTTTCCAGTTTTTGGAAAATTTCAGCATATTATGACTCAGGAGTAAGAATATGAATATATAAAAGTATTAGAATATTTCTATAAAATAAATAATATTTACCTTATATAAGTATATACAGATATATATGGGTTATATAAAAATTACATTTTTATATATATGTATATATAATGGAGACAGTGTTCTCCTTGAAAAGCTTATTATTTAGAAAAGGGTGTTGGGAAATCATGAAATGAGGGTTTCCTGCCAAGTGTTTATTTTGTATATGTGTTTGGTATAGTCTTTAATTATATGACCATTTACTATATTTAGTGGAGGATCCAGGTCTCATTCCGCTCAGAATGTGGAGCAGCTCAGGAGATGAGTCATGGCTGGGCAGAGGAGGCGGCTGATGTCTGATGGGCTTTGCCTCTATTTGGTATGAAAGCTGGGAAGTGTGGTAAGAGGCAGAGGATTGAAAAGAAAGTGGGGGATGTCATGGCGAAAGCATCCGAATACCTTAGAACTCTCATCCAGTCCTAGAGAAGTCGATTTAAACTGAATTCTTCCCAATTGGGTATTAATCTTATTTTGTTTTCTGTGCTCCCATTTGCAGAATACATTGTCAGTGGTATTTCTCCTGGCATATGATGCTGTACAACGTTAAACACGCCGAGAAATCAATTCCCAGACATCTCAGTTTGGGTACCAAACATTAGCGGAATGTTTTGACCTGAATCTCTTTGTGTTTCACTTTCCCATCTGTTAAACAGGAATAATAATCTCCTCTCTTCTTGCGGGGTGTTGTTAAAAGAAATGAACGTTGTGAAGCACTCATATGCCATACTGATAAGAGCCCTAGAAAAGCTCACGGGAAAATTAGCAATTGTGACTCCCAAGCAGGTTTTGACTAGTATGTGGTAAATAAGGCCTCAAGCCACACGCTGAATAATGGTGCTGTAACAAAATACTGAATATCTGTTTATTAAGTGAGCACTGTCCATCTTGAGGTAGAATCTGGTGGAAAACAAGGCATAATCCTTTGAAGAGTGGATCATAATGCAAATGAATAAGGTCTTATGGTTAACTTTAGTTTTGACAATTTGATCACTTGGTTGTGCGGATACAAATGGTTCATGTGCTAAAGGATACTTGTGCCTAAAAATAAAGAAAACCTGATTTCAGAAATGTTTTTTGTTTAAAGAAATATGCAGGGTCTTAATTCTTATGGTTTTAGATGAGCTGCTTCTTGGTGCCTGATGGGTTTTGGAGATGAAGAGACATTGCAGCTTATATTATTTGGGAAAGAGTTTTCAGTAACATGTTAAACTGTAGCTTGTTGCCTTTGTTTTTTAGAAGATAAGAAAAGCTTCCCAGCTGGGAAAGTTGGTAGTGGAAATAGTTTTAAAGTTGGTACATAGATTCTTGCACATACCTGGCTGGACTCCTGCAAAATTTGCATGGGGTATTACAGTACATTCTGTTATTAGCATTTCTTCCTATGGCTTGTGGAAGAGGAAACTCCTAAGATCTGTAGCAATCAAGTATTTAGGTTTCACAGAGCTAGACAGACTACTTACTTATTAAAGATAGAATATTTTGGCACATGAACAAATGGGTATTAATTGGCTATGAATGAATCCAGTCTGGAAAATAAATGAAGTTTTTTAGCCACCACAGCAACAGGATTCTCGAGTGGCTTCCCAGTGGAGTTTCCTGGTTCCCTCATATGATATCTGATGAAAGTAAAGGAGGTTGCAGATCTGAAGATCTGTGTGAGAGCAGATTGGGCTTAAGAACCTTGGAAGTTGGTTTCTAGTCCCCTATCTGCCATTTCCTATTCCCTGAGAAGGTTCAGATTTACGCATTTCACACATAGAGAAACTGATGCCTAAGGGAATGAAAGGATAAATCCAATCTCCTCAACTTCATTAATGAGAACTCATGAGCAAAACAAGGAACCAGAAAGGCATCTATCTATCCAAAGGAGACAGGCCCTGTTTATGAAAAGAGCAAAGCACTCTGCCTCCTTGTGCCTCTCTACAAACCCCTCCCTGCCCTCTGAAGGATGGAGAGCACCCATGGGCCCATGGTTTAGCATGGTGCAGTGGTGTAGTGCTGTCTGTACCCCCAGTATTTATGCTTCTCTTCCTTATTCTCTGCTGTTTGCAATATAGGGCTTCATTGGCTTTGCTGATAAAGGATTCTTTGCAGACACAAAGAAGAGAGGAACAAGTCCAGGCCACTTTGCAAGTCACTGGGAGCAAAACAGAGCTGCCTCTGCACCTTGTGACTAGTGTAAAGCGTGTCTGATTGCTTAGCCATCAGCAGGAGGCAGCTTAGGGTGAGCCATTCCTGCTGGTTTGCCACTATTAAGATCCAGCAATACCTTGATGTTTCCTCACTGGCAATAATTTGCAGGATTAAATACTTCAAGCCACTCTAAAATTAGTTCCAGGAGACATTTTGTGCTTTCAGTTCAGAGCTCTCAGGAGCCTTTCCTACTTTGTAAGTCTGCTACAGCTAATTGCCTGATGGTTACAGTGCTCTAGAAGATTTCAGATATCTGTCTTTTCCACTGATCTAAAGACCCAAGTGGGGTTACAGTGTAGAGCTTGTACCAGGAGTGTTTGCCAAATGCTGTAACTAGCTCAGACAGCTTCATGAGTTGGGCAAATAAACCACTGCAGACAAAATTACCTCTGTCCAGTGTCTTCATCAAGATTCAAAGCAAACTTAGTTTTGAGACTTCAAAAACATCTCAGAAACCCATTCAAAGAAATGCTTTTATGTACTGAGCCCTCTCCATCTGTCTGATCCATTAGAGAGGCTGCAGGGTCACAGCAGACATTTTCAGTGGGACTTCCTTCAGTGCTGTGGTATAAGAGTTTGCAAGGAGTATTTCGTATTTAATATTGAGAGCACCTGTAGTGTGTGATGCTGCTCACTGTCTGTGCTGTGCAGACGTGGCTATCAGAGCCAGAGGTAGAATAATTTTGGGAGAAGTGAGAAATCTCATCACAGCAGTGAAAAAGCACAATTTAAAGATGACCGTGGGTCCTCAGTCTGCAGAAATCCCCTGGCAGTGATATCCCCTTCATGAGGATATGGTTCAGTCTGGTGTTTCTGGCCACCTTTATTGGTCTGTGGTGGCTATGGCCACACTGTGGTCCTTTCTATGTTCTTCCCATCCATTCCTGGCCCCTTTGAGATGATTCATTTTCTTAATATATACATGTGTCATCTGTAAAAAGTCATACTCTCCTGACCACAGCAAAAATCCAGAGGGGTTTGTTTCCTTACTTGCGCTTTAACAGGCTTTCTTCACCTGGCACCATGCCCAAAAGAAGTGATCATTCTCTCATACCTCCAGGGTCATCACTGCTGTTAGCATCTTTTAAAACCTTCTTGCTCATTGCTCTGAGGCACCAAGGCAGGCACAGCTTCATCCATCAGTTCCCAGCCATACTTTGTGGGGTTGGTGTTCATGTTGTTAAACCCATGGCAATGTGGAACACATTGCATGCACCCTGGTACCAGCAGCAAATAGTTTTACTCCTTCAGCAATCACTGGACGTTCATTGCTCTGAATGAAAGATATCTGTCACCTTCAGCTGGGTATTTAGTAAAGCTGTCCACCACTACTACTGGGTCTTTCACCACCCATCACTGTGAACCTCCAGCACAGCGTCGCAGTATCTGATGCCATGTTTTCAAATCTAGTGACCTAACATGAAACTTGTAAGTCATAAATGCCAAGATCCTGATCCTAGTGCAATAGCAGTACATAGTTGCTCCGGCATGATTGTCAGTGTTTACACTTGGACACAATGTTTGAAAACTGTGTTCTAAGACTGAGACCCAGCTTCCTTTGAAGTCAATGGGAGTTTCAGCCTCCACTTCAACAACAGAAGGGGTTGGGCTCTTTGTTCTTTTGTCTAGGGCAATTTGTGAGTAATTGCTCCGATCCAAGTGACTGGATTTTCTAGCTCCTTTCCAAACCATGCTTCTGAGACCAGGTTCTCTTCTACCTCTCTCAAAACAAAATGCTGAAGGAGCATGGATAGAGGAAATCCGTTCAGACTGAGTAAACAGCTCTTGAGGGTAGGCCAGCAGGATTCATTCATGCTCATTCCAGGCTAGCTGGTTTGATTCCAGTTGGAGCACTCTCTTCATTACAGGCCCCCTGGGGAATGTTAATCTGTACAGTATAAACATTTATAAACATCTACTAAATCATTACACTTCAGCTGCCCCATAAACACTCCTGAATGCTTTCCTTAGGCAGCATTGGTTGGGTAACGTGTGGCTTTTTGGAATCAGTTTATGGGTGTTTGGCACTATTAGAAATATGGGAAGAGGGCACGGGAGGTTAAATAACATTGTTTAAGCTCTATGACTTATTTAGGATAAAGACAGAAGCTGTTTGTGAAGGATTAAAAAGGGTCTAGCTGGTAGATGTTGAGGGAAAGCCGAGGTTGAAGAGGGTCTAAGACAGTCTTTCAGCCTTGCACACTGGGTTTTAGTGATGCTGTTGCCATGAGCATCACAGAATGCACTTACCACTAGTCTGCTTGACATTTCTGGACCCCAGCAATACATCATTATTCATCTATGACTGCAGCACTGGCTGCCTCTGAAAGAACTGCTTGATGCAAAGTAAAAATATAGACAGAAAATCTGAAAACTGAGCCAGGACTAACATAACCCACAGAACTGTTCTCAACTGGGCTGCAGGTCCAGGGCTTGCTTATATACACTTACAGGACTTGTGAGTATATACATATACTATGTTTATTTATTATGTCTAAGAACAGTAATCAGTTTTGAAGGCACACCTGACAATGCAAACCTTGTGCTTTGTGAAGTTGAACTTCTCAATTCTTGGATGTGATCTGTCCCCTTGCCTGAAGGTGCTTGCATGAATGAGCATTACCAGGACTAGGGTCATACTAACTCCGTACGCATCTCTAAAAGATGTATGTGAATATAGAAGTAGGAAGTAAAAAAACAAACAAAGCAACCAACCCTCATGACTTATTCTCAAATGGATAAAGGAGAATTATCCTTTATTATCCTGAATTGTTATGTTTTGTTTGTTTGCAGGGGTTTTGAAAAGCCAGGAGCTGATAGAGGCATCATTAATTACTGCAAGGATTGCATATAAGTAATGTAACCTGAGCAGAAGTTAAACATGTTGTATGTGAGAGAGATGTGTTTACTGACAGTCTGATGAATAGATAACAACTTGATTTCTAAAAAGCATCTTAGGAAAAATTGTTTAATTGGCTATAATTATATCCCATCCTACACTGGAGTGAATATGCTTGTGTACATAGATTTGTTTTACTTGTACATATCACAGGTATGTGGCTGGACATAATGTGTCAGCCTTCAGAAGCTGCTAACAAGAGCCTCCTTTTCCACCTCCTCTTTCTTGTATTCAAAACACACAGCCACTGCCTTCCATCTGTGACCACACCTATTGTGAAAGGGGAGTGGAGAAAAAAGAACATTTTTTTCCTAAGTGATGTGGGTGCACAATACACGCAAGCCAGAGGGCAGAAGCCCTTCATGATAGACCCTGAGCCATGGCTGCAGCTCTCCTGGCTGGGACTCTCAGCGCTGTCCTTGCCAAATTAACACCTGGAGTGAGAACCTGCGAATGGAACAACTCCAAAATCCTTTGTAGAACCTCACTGCCATGGGGCAGCTGGCTGCAGCATCTCCAAAATCATGGTCCAGGCTTCCCTGGCCGCCTTAGACGCCAGCATCAGTGACAAAAGGCTCTTCCTGATGCTTCTTTGCCCTTGCAAGAAAAGAGGACAATGAAGACTTCTTTTACTACTCATGTTTCACAAAACCTTTTAAAACATGAAATCAAACCATGCCCATCATAGGCTAAAAGTGACTTCACCATATCTTCACTTTCCTGCTTGCAAATCTTTCTTCTGTGTGTGTATAAATATATATATACATACATATATATATATATACACATCAGTAGTGGAGGGTGATTTTTCCACAGCTTTTCTGCAGCGTATAATGAGGTGGGTAATTTAAAATCTGTTCTATATGGTCAAGGATCCAGTTCACAAAAAGCATTACACATTATTAACTTCAGTTGGTCTTTTAACATCCATCTTAAAGGGTCAATAAATGAGTTTGCCTAGAGGTAAACCAGTTGTTATCGTGTAGGGTTACGGTCACAGCTGGAGGGCAGTGGCAGGGACAGGCTGGCTGGCTGCCTGTGTAGGAGACTTCAGTCTCTAGAGTTGGTGCTCCATTAATTTTACAGTACCTTAAATTTATATTGTAATTATGAGGAGTAAGCAGAGAGAGAAAGAGAGATCTCCTTTTAATAGAAAATAGGTTTTAAAAAATCTGGAGGCTATTATCCTGCTAAATTTTAGTTATACTACAGCTGGACTTTTATCTCAGTATACTGCAAATAAATTCAGACCCAGGTAGTTTGGATATATATATCCTAACTTGACAACAGGAACCTGTGGACAGGAGAGAGAAGGGAGCAGAACAAAGCAACCAGCATGAAGCTATGGGAGTGTTAGGTTCTAATTTTTAGTTTTTAATCTTTAAATAAGTAGGCTGAAATTTGGTGACTTAATTCAAAAGCAAAAGTAAATTTAGTGGTGGTGTACAAGCCACTGGTAGACATCATTTAACCAGTTGGAAAGATCATTGTATGTTTTAACATGATGAGGTCTGATTAGAAAGTAAAGCTGTGGAATATCATTAGTTAGGAGGACTGGGAGACATGGCAACTATATAAAGTAAAGGGTGATGTGCGTCATCCCACAGCTGTCTGGGGTGAAATGTGATGCAATGTAGCAATTGCATAGATATGGGGAGCCAAAGCTACAAAAGTGATAGAATTTGCCAATTGACTTGATGAGTATTGACTGAAATGTGCTGAAAGCCTGAAACTGCATCATTTGGATACTTCAACTCTGGTTTGAAGTGTACTGTAAGGGAAACTTACATGACATTGTTAGTACAGACACTTCCATTTATTAAAAAACCTTAGCAGGAGAGCGCTGCTAACAGCCCTTATAGGAAAAGTCTTAAAAGATCCAGAACTCAAGGCATTTTGTAAGCACAGGGCTGGCATTTGAGCCTTTTCTCCAGTGATCAGGCCTTTCAGTTGCAGAGTCCCTGGGTGTTTATAGGCAACATCCAGACATTTAAGACGACTGGTCTAATCTAAGCTCCATTAGAGGCATTTAATATTGGCTTGACATGACCTACTGCAGCCTTTGCTCATATTTCTTCATATCTCTGAGGGGTGAGATAGTGATGGTGGTGAAGGGGGAGGGAAGAGTGAAGAACTGAGACTGTATCTTCTATCAGAGCTTTATGAGAAGGACAATTTGAAGCATCGTCCTTGCAAGGTTAAGAGCAAGCATGTGACTAACCCCTATATGCTCCCTCCTGGCTCCCAGACAGCAGCAGCCTGTGCCATGCTCCCAGGTAGCACATCCCAAGGTTCCTTCTGGGACCTAGCTCATCGAGCCTTTGTTCTGCCATCCACTTTGTTTTCTCTGTCTCCCTTACAGAGAAACAACCGCCTCTGAAAAGAGCCCTGTTCTACAGCAGCCCAGGAAGTGACATTAATGAATCTCACCCCTTGATGCAGACACTGTTTGTTAATTTAGAGGAGGACTGACTGAGCAGCACCTCCTTAGAAACAGGGTGTACCTGGCCGCTGTTTCAGTATGGATGGGAGAAGTTGTGATGTATAACCCTTGTGCTCTTTTCTTCCAGCTGTGAGGAGAGGAGGGGCTGTGCCGCATCAGCCCTGATTCTGGTCAGGGATGGGACAACTTCTGTACACTCCGCAATATTAAGAGCTGTCCCAGTGCAGTCAGTGTGCTCCCTTTCGAGCTGCTCCTGCCCTCTGCTTCTCTTCCTTTCCAGTTTTTTGGGCTTCCTTGTGAGCATACTGACTCTGTGCTTCCTTCCCTTCAGTCATTCCTGCCCCTGACCCAGTGGGCTGTAGCCCAAGTCACAGTCTTGGGCTGTGTCCACACCACTCACAGCTCTGCTGCTCCTAAGGGACACACCATCTTTGCTTCCCAGGATTGCTCCAGGGATGGATTTATAAGTAGGAATATCTGTGGAGACAGAGTTTTTCCTTAAACGTAAATATGAGAAAATGCTCACAGAAGGCACTTCTGTAATCTTGGGGGAGCATCTGTGCCCATATAGCTGATTCTCAAGTTATTCCTATCTTATTAAGGAGCCAGAACATGAGCTTTTTATCCAGGAAAGCCAGCTTCCATTCTGTCAACCCTCCTTTCTCCAGTCTTGGCTGCAAAGTGAAGACTGGAAGTGCCTTTCACAAAAGATATTGGCCACATCCTTTCAAACAGTAAATGGACATATGGAAAACTAAAGATTGTTCATGAACAACTAGGAGCTGGGAAAAGAGGCAAGGTCAGCTAGAGAAAGCCTTATAATTTTGTTCCTGCTGAGGAGATAGATAAGTTGTACATAGTCCTTAGGTTGACCCAATGCATAAAAACAAGTCTTGCAGCCAGCTTTAGAGTTAAGCACATCTTCAGAGTTCCCTGGACGGTGTTTTCCAACACTGTGCAGTCCAACCCAGTGAATTCAAGCAAATGAGCTGATCTGGCTGTGGAAACAGTTTTACTTCTTTCCTTGCAGCATAAGTTTGGGCAGAGTGGGAACTTTACTCTTAAAAGTTTAATGCTATTAATATGATTTTGGCAAGTTATTGTGTCTGTATCTCAGCCTTCAGCAAATACTCTGCAGTGAAAAGGAGCATGATACCTTGTCTGACATTACCCCTGGTGTTTTTTATGCCAGTGCTTTTAGAGGTAGCCAGAATTGTATTTGGTATGGTCATGTGAAAGGCATAAGTCTCTAAAAATTAGTCTCTTATAGACTAAACTTTTC
Organism: Psittacus erithacus; assembly: GCA_009867235.2. Classification (NCBI taxonomy): domain Eukaryota; kingdom Metazoa; phylum Chordata; class Aves; order Psittaciformes; family Psittacidae; genus Psittacus; species Psittacus erithacus. The sequence goes on from WYDI02003316.1 coordinate 45,961, forward strand.
CCTGTCGTAAGACCTGTGATGTGCTTAGCCTAAAGTAACTGAGATACTTACTGCAGGGAAGGGAATAACTGTACAAATCTCTGTCTTCTAAGGAGCTCCTTTCTCATGTCTGAAGTCTTTGGGAGAGAGGGACAAGGGGAAGTGAGTGTGAACAATGCTTTTGCCAAAGCAATGTATGTTCTTTAGCTTTTTCCAAAGGTGTCAATTCAGCACCATTCCTTAACAAACTAGTAAAGGATTTCATCCCAAGGCTACTTATCAGTAGAAGTTTTGCCTGGTGACTGCGCTGGGGCTAGGACTGGGCCCTAACTCCTGCAGCTGTACCTATTAATAATTAAGTAAAAAGGATTGGCAAAGTTTTTCTTCCACTGTAAATAAACATGTTTCCAATATGAAGTGCATTTAATGGAGTTTTGCAGCATTGGTCTCCCGGGCAAGCGTATTAGTCTGTTTTCCATCCCTGCCCTAATGGCCACAGCCAGGAGGGGGGCTGTTTTTTCTCCACATTGAGTGGAGAAGCATAAATTGGCATTCCATATCATCATAAAAAAAAAAATTCCAAGCAATTATTAAAAGATTCTTATCTCTTGCTCCCTACATGGATAATGAGATCCCTCTCTGCTGGACTGAGACAGCCTGTCTCTCAGATCACTTAATGAAATGGACCCAAGTTTGCAAATTAGCATAGCCCTGACTCCAAACGTAACCTCTTGTTGTCTAGTTGTACATCAAGGTCCCTGGCTTATGTCTTTTCTTATTAACACCCCGTAATCATGTCAGCCCTCTTTAGTTTTCATTTCCTGTTTCCTTTTACAAATTCACTTCTGAGTTCTGAGCATGTTGTTGGATGCTTTTGGATGAGCTGAGATCTTATTTTTGTCTCATTTTTAACTTATTGAAGTAACTTCATCTGTGGGTACTGGTGTGGATCTAAGGAATGTGTTTTCTGGTTTCTATTTTTGCTGGCTGTTTGCCGTGTGATCTTAAAGCAACTGCTTTCGTAAGTCTGTGCTTGCTTCCCTTCCACCCTTTGAATTCTGTGTTTTAGGCTGCAAGATCTTAGGATCTTGCCATCTATTTGGTCAGTGCCTTTCAGAGTGCGTTTTGGTTTCTGTGAGGGCGTTTGTGTAATAGATTATTAATACCAGTAGGGAACAGTGATACTATATTCTATCAAACACAATATGCTAAGGGCTTTCTAAGAAGTCAAGAAGGATGAACCCTTTGAAACTCTTTTTCTTTTTCTCTCCCCTTATGTGAAACTTCATTGTTGGACCTTTAGAGCAGTAAATCAAAGCAGCTGAAAGAAGTGAATCATGCTTTCTTTTGCCCATCTATAGCTGACCCCACCTGTCTTTGATAAGGCAGTGCCCTTCCACTTTACCCATTACCTTGCTAATTATCCTTCACTTTCATAAGCACTAAAATACACTCACATATTAGAATAAAGGAAGAAACAGGGAAGTGATTAGTTGTGTACAGATAAGGAGCAGCCCACAGTGTTAGATGGCAATGTTTTTCTAAGATTTTTTTTCCCTGTAATTCATTTTCTCACTTACATCCATTGCAATCAAAGATACTTAGAGTTTGTAACACAAAAGATAACTCTTCAATGGAAAGCTTTAGAGTCTTGAAAAGATTTATTCGTTTATCAAGTATTAATTTAAGAAGGGGTGCCTCATAGGTAAGGCAATGACATCAGTGGTAGGCTACAGGGCAGCAGATTTATTAATTTAATAGGTTTATCCATTTTAAAGCTTGGATAATCATATTTCACTAACCTGGTACACAAGGAGGCCTCAGCCCATCTGACAGCTTTATTCTTGTGGAAGTTAACAGGCACATTTTGTACTCATGACCTTGTGAATTGCAAAAGTGCGAGGAGCTGGAGAGGAATGACAGACCAAATCCAAGGAACGTGACAGCAGTTCAGTTTTCCTGAGTGAGATTTATAAGGGGAGCAGTGAGGAATCTCAGCTGCAGAATTAAACATTTGTTAATTTATTTGGTTTCAGAAAATATGCAGAATTAAAAAGAAAGAGAAAAGCAATGGAATGTTAACTTTAAAAGTTTGGACCTGATTTATTTATCAAAGACATCAGCTTAAGAAGAGAATTGCTCCCCTGACAATAGAGGAATTGTTCTTGATCTGGAACAACTAGAAAAGAATTGGGCTGGTTTTGTCTAAGGTAAATATGTTTGGTACATATTCGTGTTGACTCCTTGTGACACTCTGTGGTTGCTGTGGCCACTAAATTCCCTCTATATGTTTTTACAATTCTTGAAAAATTGAAACTGGCTGAGAGATAATGAGATTAAGCAAAGAATGGATCAAGGCTTTTAAAAATACCTAAATAAAAGCCATTTTATGTTTAAAAACCTTATGTATACAAGTGTTCTTTTAAAGCATTTCTTGTTTCCTAACTAGGAAAGAAAGGAACCCTGCCCTCTTTTAGGTTGGTTTGGGTTTTTTTTTTTATTGAAACTATTTTGTGTAAAAGCTCACACTTAAAGCTGGACTTCTTGTAAAAACCATGTTTCAGTTTCTTGTTGCAAAGATGACACATTCAGGAAGAAGATATTTCCTGTGTAAAACAACATTCAGCTGAAACCTAACTTCTCTTCAGAAAATTTAACATAAAAATAGGGGCTAATCCTCCTCTGTCCTTCTAATAACAGCAAGAGCTGAGCTACTTACACTTTAAGTTCCTCAAATAAAAGAACAAATACGTTGGACCTCATAAAATGGTATATTTAGCAGCACCGAAAGAACTGAAAGAACTGTAGATCTCAGGGATTTGTTTCTTTTATATTCAAGTTCTTTTTTGCCTCCTTAACATGTAAAAAGGAATATTTTGTGCAAATCAGAATTAAGCCATGAACACCGGAATTTCAAAGGCTTGGATATTAGTTGAATGCGACAGGCAACCATTGCGATACAACGTGCTTCTAATTTTTCCTTCTGTATTACTCACTTCCCTCACGTCACTCATTTTTGACAGCAGGAGATGTCTGTTCAGGTGTTCTTAGCAGGTGTCAATATCTGTCTGTCCAATTTGCATGTAGAGCAAAGTCGAACCCTTGCTCCACAAGGCTCAGTGGTTGAGCATGTGCATGAAATGCCACACTGGGGTACGCAGGCAAAGAGCTGCCCAAGAAGTTGCACACAACTTGACGAATGCCCTTGCACAACCCAAGTGGGTAGCAGTATTTGGGGAGGCACTGTTCTGTCTGTAGGGCTGTTTGTTAAACTTCATGTCCTCTTCCAGTCACTTGTACTTTCTGGTTCCTAGAATCATAGAATAGAATCCCAGACTGGTTTGGGTTGGAAAGGATCCTAAAGCTCATCCAGTTCCAACCCTCTGCTATGGGCAGGGACACCTTCCACTAGAGCAGGTTGGTCCAAGGCCTGTCCAGCCTGGCCTTAAACACTTCTGGGCTGCAAGTGAACACGGCCAGGTCATGGGGAGCTTCTCATCAGCCAGCTCCAAGTCCTTCTCCTCAGGGATCTTCTCAATCCAATCCCTGCCCCACCTGTAGTTTTCCTACACAGCAATAGTTAGTATTTGGGTTTAAAATGTTGCATAAGGATTTTTATGCTTGCAAGAGAATTCATTGCTACAGAAAATATTATGAATCGTTACATTTTGAGCTGCTATGTTTGCAACATCAGAACTTTCACCCTAAAGCATACAAACAAGTGTCACAGAGGGAAAGCATTTCTCTTCTAACTTACTGCTACAAATCTCATGCTATTGCCTCATCTGCACTAGAAAAAAAGGCATTACATGAGCTTTCTGTTTGTCCCTTTTTAAATTTGCATGGCTTGAAATTCTCTTGTATCATGTACTGTGTTCCCTGCAGGACTGCTCCAAGAGGTGATACTTGGCTCACCAGAGGTTGGTTACTTTGGGATCCTGTGCTCCTGTGAATTGCTTATTTTCTCAGGCTACAGTGCTGTGAACTGGAGTAATGTTTCCAAAGCATCATCATGTAAATAAAACTCCAATTTCTTTTCCTACCATATGAGGGACATAAAGAAAGTGGCCACTTGTGTTAGAGGATGCCATAACCCATCTTACCATAAAAATGGCAATAAAGGAACTTGATAGCACGGTCCCATCAGGCTCCAGAGGCTTTGATTGCTCCTTTTTCTTCAAAAGGGAAGAACTTGGTTCAAAGGAACATGCTCAATCACAGACATGTTTTATAGTTGGCTGTGGATGCGTTACCAGTTGGGATCCCTAATTATTATCAATTTGCAGATTGCCTTGAATGTCTTATTAAGATTCCTGCAGAATGATTGATCATAATCAAAAAATTAATCACCAATCAGCCCTGGCAATTAACATTAGCGAGTCTATTTGCATAGAACTGATAATTTATGCTGGTGCTGGTAGAAAGGGCTTTTGCTGAATATTATTGATTAGGGGAGAAGAGCCAGATGCTTCTAGCATTGGAACATTAGGCTTTATTAGATAGGGCTAGTAATGTGTAAGGAATTGAAGGGCATTCTTAAAGTCTGTTGTAACTTGGGCATCTTCAGATGTCTAGAAGGAATTTCTGAAATGCATCGCCTGAAATGTACTACATATTGCAAAGCAGGATATTATGCCTTAAAGAAGCTTTGATTTTGGGCTCTTACTTCCTGCAGATGCTTTAAATATCCATTAGGAGCAAAACTCTTGATAATATCAGCCTAGATTGTGAGATTTATGTTACAAGAAGTTGCTTATTAGATGTAATTATTTACTGTTTTGAGTAAAGAATTTGCAGGCTTGCAATTAATTTGACTAATGGTACTGTTTAAACTACAAAGAACTGCATAACAAAGTCCTAGATTTGGTTTATGATAGTTGCCACTTTTCAGTCATTAAATTTTGTTTAACAAATTTATAATCTTTTTTCATAATTTTTCTTTTTAAACTGATGTTTCTATTAACCCATTAGTAAAGAGGGGTTTATTACCCATAGCATCAACACCAACTTTGTCTTCAAATTGTCTTGAAATTGCTTCTGGGATACTGCATCTGTTTAAAATGTTACGAGTCGGCTCACATTTCCCAGTATTTATCATCTTTTTTTGCACCATAGCCTTTGGTTTTGCTTCAGCACCCTTCAGTGTCTCTCACACCTGATGCTGTAACTGCAGCTACATGAAAATACATGGTCTGTTATCAATTCAGGTTTGTCTTCCATTTATAGCTGCTTAAAGATTAGGAACAAATTCATTTGAGCCAATATGCAAAGTGATAACAGTTTACCCTTTAGCCATTGCAGCCTTATAGATGATTATAAATCTATTTCCTCTAACCAGAGATGGCCAATATTTTAAGCGTCAGAATTGTTCTGAAAACAAAAGCCAACAAAGCCAGGGTTTCTCTGTGTAGTTTCTGAATTAAAAAGGTAGAAGAACTCAAAATATGTTTTCATTGAAAAAAATGGCGTTCTTTTGGTCAATTTTAATTCTCGGCTGTAGCTTTATTCCAAGGTAGAAGTCTTTGTAGCTCATATAGGATTTTAAAAGGATCTTTTGTATTGAATCTCTGAAAGTTTCTGCTGATTTTAAAACTAAAACCTGCTCCTTTAAAACTACACAAGTAAATCATGGACAACTCTATGCTTAACATAGCCAGATTGGTTTGTTCTTCGATGGCAGCTCTGTGCTTATCTCAGTCTTTCTTAAATAGAGATTTTTTTATCTGTCTGTCTGTATACACTCATCTGTTTTGCAAGCTTTGAATGCCCGTGTCTTTAATATCAATATATTTCTTGGGGTCTTTTGACTTCATTTTCCTCCCATTAATGAGTTCTACAGTTGATTTGAAATGGGAGTGGAATCAGACCCCAGCTCCTATACAATAATCAGACCTCAGTTCCAACACAGTCAGGATATTAAAGAAATCTGAAATGTTATTCATTTTTGTTTTGATAAGCATCCAAATTATACACCATTTGAGATCTTGGATTAACCACTTATAACATCTGGGTTTTGCTGGAGTTAGTTGGTAACCATGAGATCTTGTCACTGCAAAGTTCAGAGGTTAATTGAAATCAGAGAAGCATAGCCCATTCAGTTGTCCCATTAATGATGCCCAGCTCCTGTCTCCCTCCTCCACTCTCCCATAAACATCACTGTCCACTCACTGTAGAACTAGGGACAGAGCTGCTGCTGTCACTCTGCTTGATGGCTGGGAGATGTCACCAAAGCTGATAAAAAATGCCTGTGAGAGGGGAAGGGGGTCTGTGTGTGTGAGGAGGGAGTTGGTGACATCCCCATACATCATCCCCCAGTGTAATGTTACCAGTTTTTGCTGAAAGCTGGTAATGCTTCTAGATTTATGGCAGGTCTGCTTTGCTGAGTGCATAGCTTTGGTTGGGAAAACTGGGGAGGCGTTGATTGGGATCCTGCAAGAATAGTAGGGATTTCTGTCAGTAGTGTAAGAAGGATGGTCTTTCTGCTCCAGGAGTTTGTATTGCATTGAGCAAGTAATATATTATGGTTGAAGTATATGAATTTCCCTTCTTTCACCAAACTGATATGAACAGTGTAATTTTGCTAATAATTATTATCAATGTTTATAGTGATGGTAACTTCCTCCAGTAGTTCTGCATTCAGAAGTTACACACTATTTACCAGAAAAGTGCATCACATTTCAGAACTGAAGGAAAATATTAAAACTAAATATTAAAACTAAAACATTAAAATAGATTTGCATCATGTAAAACTATCCTGAGCTTGGGGGGCAGGGGAAGGGTGTTAGAAAAAATCTCCATTGCCTTCAGTGGGGCCTGGCTTGGGTTAGGAGAAAAAGAAGCCTTCCCACTTAGGGTAGTTTTGAAGTTTTGAGTTTAAGGATGGAAAATAACTTTGAGACTAATAACTTGGAGCTGGGTGGTGTCTTAAAACCTGAGATACCCAGACACTGAAGCTAAAAATCTCACCTCGTATGTTTGTCTAAATTTACCTGGTCTAAACCCTAATCTGAATGAAGATTTTGCGTAGGCTTGTAAAGTCCGTTTCTCCCTTTTCTTCTCACAGCTTTCCTCTTCCAGCAAAAGCCTGTCTCTCTCCTGCGTTCCAGCCAGCGTGGAGAGGTAACCCTGGTCCTCAGCCAAATTCTGCTGTTGTGTGTACAATTATCAGTGCTGTGTCCCTTGGGAAATCAGTCTGGAGTCAGGACCCTGCTGTCGTGTGCTGCGCAGGCCCAAGACAAAAGCACCCCTTGTCTTGAAGCCTTACTCCCCTGATTTTAATCTCTGTGGTCTTTAATCTGGGTTCAAGTGACTGTTCTCAATACTACATCCGCCTGTGGGTAGAAACTGAGAGTGTTAGAGCCTGAAATGAGGCCCTTGTTCCAATTGCAAGAAAGTATATAAATCACCCAAATGATTCTTATGAATAATTCTCCAATATCTTGTTACTCATCCCCCAGAAATAATCATGCAGCAGTGCTGGTAGAACATTTGTTCTGTAAACATGTAAAAATGAAAATGAAACATCTTTGTATCTTCTTTCAAAGAGGCGAAAACAAATGCCAAACTGGTGAAATCTTGTTAATGAGTTCTGAAAACTTTTTGGAATTTCACAGTTCTTATTAGTTTTCCAAAAACAAACAAAAAATGTTCAAATGTGTTGATTTTAGAACCAGCAGCAATGTTTTGCGATCCTTTGTGTAAAAAAAGGATCAAAGTTACTTGGTTCTACTTTAATTCAAAAGTGTTATTTTGAAATGTGACTGTTTTTGTCGAGCAACTAAAAATGATCGTTGCTATTCTGTATACACTCAGAGCTAATTCTTCATAAAAGCTTCTCCTCTGATGGGGTGACAACATATATATATGCTATACACAACCGTGAAAGGTTTTTCCACCATAATTTATGTGCTCGAGTCATAAACTGAGCCCATACACTACCAAGGAGGAGAAGCTAAATCAGTCAAGAGTGATTTCCAGTGAACAGCCATATCACATCTACCACCCATTTGCTCTTGGCTGGCTGAGAAATGAAGCAATTTAAACCTAGTGGGTCATGCTAAAATGGGGACCAAATTCTTATCAATGTTCTGCACACAACTGAGCCTCATTTCATCTCCATTTCCAGAGGTCCATGGACTGGAGCACTTGCCCGTAGTCCATCAGTGTCTCTGGCATTGTACCCTGGCTCCCTGGCTGCTGCACTGATGCCAGACATGGGAAAAACAACTTTTTGGTATGAATGGAGAGACTAGATTTGAATTTTTTTGACCTGCAGAAAAATATGGAGGAAAACACAATTAGTCTTCGGTTATAATGTAGATACAAAGATAAGCTTGAGAAAGCCAAGTTTGCTGGGGTATATGAGATGGAAAAATAAATGTTTTCCATTCACTTGCCTAATGTTTCATAGAGTCTTGGAAATGTGCCACTGCCTGACCCTCATGTTTGCAGATTATTTTCACATCTGTCTCAGAGCCATACCCTCCTCAAATGGACCAAGCAGCTTGTTTCTTAGTTAAAATAATAATAATAAAGTGTAAGAGCACCCCAAGCATGCTGAACATCCCCAGAGCTCACTCCCAGTGCAGAAGAGAGCACCTGGAAAGGCTCAGACACTGGCTCAAGCTCACAGGCAGAAGTAACACACGGCATGTGTTTGCCGTCGTGTTTTCCTGTTTCCTGTTGCTTCATATTAAACATGAAATTCCATATGGACCTTTTAATGGTTGCTTGGAAATTGGATGTCTGTCACCCCAGAGGCACATATTGGCATTCTGCACCTGATTGAATTTCTCCCTTCTCCTCCACAGAATGAGTCAAAGGTTATGTTTCAGAGGAGGAGGAGTTTGTTGACAGCAGGTTCTCCTCAAGCTGAGAAGAAGCCTTTTTGTCTTTAACAGGTTATGTGTGGCTGTAAATAGTTGTTTGAGTTTGTGTATGTGAATCTAGAAGGAACGGGTAGGAGATCAAGTGAAAACATCTACTACTGAGTCCAAGCTGCTAAAGTATGAATTTGCAAGTTATTCTGATAAATTTTCCTTAAATTTAGGGAGACAGAAATCTGTCCTTGGATTTGGGTGAAAATGCATGAAACAGTGATGAGCAGTTAACAGCAGGATTTCCAATTCCAAGTATTTAGAAATCATGACTTAGGTTTTCCAAATCTTAGAATATTTCAGGATATGTCTTGCTTCTGCTTTCTCAACTTCCTGGGTGCAAGTGGTTTACTTGTGAAGTGTTGCAACAGAAATACATGATTTCTAAGCTTGCTTTCAAAAATGACACTCAACTTCTGACATATTCCTGTGTTCTAGATCTGGGCTTTAACAGCAAGACCAAACATTCCTGGTAAATTTATATGTGCTAATAAATGCAAACCTCTTGCCAAATTCTCATCGCCCACAATATGCAAGGAGCATTAGAAGTGAAAAGTAAATTAAATCTGTGACTGTTTCCTAGTTCTATACTAAAGCTTGCACAAATTTAAAGCAAATGTAGATTATAGCCAAGTTCTGTTACATGGTTTTCATTCAAGGTAATTTTGCTGCTGTCAGCTAGCCAGTGATGTCTACTGTAGTCATCAAATGTGATCAGTAAGAATTGAAGATAGGTAAGAAATAATTACTATAGTAATATTTTTTAATTTGTCTTCTGCGTTTCCATAGGGTTCACCTTTTTCTCCCCTTTCTCGCTTTTAAGTTTTCATAGTTAATTGTTAATATTGTTTCTTTGAACGGTGATGGCTAAAAAGTTAAAAAATGAAAGTTGAGATTCATAACAATCACCTAATGGCTGAGGCCAAGGCTGTAATGAAAGCATCAGTCATCTTGAGACCTGTGATATATATTCACTAGAATTAATAAAATAGAATTGGCAATGAAGGAGAGGTTTGTTGCCTTGTGATCAAGTCATTCTGGCTGTATGTGATTTTATTGTAACGCTGTTGTTGGGTTCTCAAAGTCTTTAAGGACTGGTACCAAATTCTGATAGGCTTTATATACTTTTCCTTTTAAAATGTGCTTTCTATAATATATTTGTATGGTTATTTGCAGACAGCCCAACCATGCCCACCCATGCTCAAGCCCGGTGTTGTTACAGGCTTTTGACACCGACTTCCTTCTGGAGCTGGTTCCCTGTAATTGCACTGTCCTGCACCCTGTGATATTTGAGTCCTACTCTCCAAATCAGACAGGGTTCAATGCTCAGTACAGGTAGATTGCCCCTGCTCTGTTGATGGCAAAAATGAGCTTCACTTGATTTCAGGTGTAGTTATACAACTACACCTGAAATATGAAGATACTGATAGTTAAGATAATGAAGACTTAGCTGGTTTTGGGGTATATCAGCTTCCTAAAGTTCAGTGGGGTTCACAGGAGTGTGCCTGCTCCAAGGATCCATGGCAGTGTTTTTAGGAAGGTTTTTAAAAAGACGTGTATTCTAATTGTTACCCATAATAGAGATAATACTGCAAAAATCTGTGTAGCTTATTGACCTGTCAGAGTACAAACACCTTTTTGGGAGACTCCCAATAGTAAAATATTCCAGGTCTTGTATTGTTCTTGTACACGAAGTGCATGGAGAGAGCAAGCAACAAAATACCAGATGGATTTCCTTTGAAACATCACTACTATCCAGGTGCAGACCCCACTTTTCACAATCAAAGATTTCCATCATTTTGATAAGGCTCTTTTAAGTTACAGTATCAGCATCTCCTAACCTGAACTGTTCATCAGTGTAGCACACGTATGGTACTGGTGGAAAAAGAGAGGGCTTCACCTCTCAGCCTGACTTTTTTTCCCTGATAATGGTAATTAAGGTGCCAGTTGGTGCCCACTCTGGCAGTATCCTACTGCAGGGACACACGTGGCCTGAGGGCGCTGTGCTGAAACTCATTTGGTCTTTGCAGAGAGTCTAGCATGAGCATTGCTTTCATTTTTTCCCCTCCTCTTTTCCTTGCAAGGCAGCAGAGCAATAAAATAACAATAATAATAATAAAAAGGCATAATCAGTCTCCCCTCCCGTTCTGACATGTTGAGTTGCCAAAACTCAGATCAAGTCTTTAAGGCCAAGTGAGAACGCAGTGAAAACAGGGGCTTTATTATAAAGGCAGGGCTGTGAACTTTTTAACTCTCACCATGCTCCCGGATGTGCCTCTTCACACTGTACACAGCTGCTGAAGGCTTCCAGGCCCTGTGGGTGGTGGGTGAGGAAAGGGGAAGAGGTGGTTTAGCTATGCACAATATTTCCCATAAGAAATAAAGCGATTGAGTCTCACCTCACTGCCTGTTTTTCCACATATATTGAGACAGGAATGTATTTATATAACCCTATTAAAAGGGAACACTCAGTAGCAAACTTGGTCTTTAAATAGCTACTGTTCTGCATACTCCAGTCTCCAAACTCCTCAATTTCAACTTACACCCACTTACATTCTTTTGACATATTCCTCAGGTTTTTTGTAACTTTGAGGTCAAATCCAAAACTTATTGAAAGCAGTGGAAAGACACTTGGTGCATTCAGTGGAATTTGGATAATACTCTTAGAGCTAAGATACCATGGTGATAAATGCAATAAATTACATGGACAACAGTTGCCCATTTTGGGTTAGCTCTGCCTCTATAGACACAAATTAAACCGTTGCTATTGACTGCCACAAGAATCAGTCCTTCCCTTCCCTGGTGGCATTCAAGCAGCTCTCAAAATGTTTTAAGAATAAGGGAGAATATCTTTATCTTCCATTTACAGACAAATCAACTGGGGCACAAGCCACAATGAAACCTGGGAGTCAAGCAATGCAAAAGAGCTAGAATTAGACCCAGATACCAATCCCTGGACCACCCAGTGGAAAAAGAGAATCTGTGAGCTGCTAGCAGCCTTGTAGGCTCTCCTAATGCTTCCCAGGTCCTACTGATGCCAACAGGAGTGCATGGCAACCAACATGCTCCCAAAAATCATGGAGCGTTAATAAACTGAGCAGCCCTTCCTTCAGGATTTTGTTTTTACCACCAAGATGCATTATTTCATCCTTTCCACACCCCCACTCACCCCCCAGTGTTCATATTTTCCCTTTGACTCCTGTTATTTTGGTTCCATTTAGCAAATACAGTCTTGGTTTTCCCCCCCGTATCCCTCCATCCACCTTAGTTTGCCTTTTCTTTTTTTTCCTTGTTTCCCTTAAAAACTTTTTTCCTCATTCAGTGCACTAAGTGGATTTACGACCCATTTAGGCAGCTTACAGTGGCATTGCTTCTACAGTTCAGAGGCAGAAGGGTCGTAAAAAGATTTACAGTTACAGCAAGAGTCGGTTGCATGGAAGTTCGAGATCCAAATTAGACAAAGGGAGTGGGGCTGTGAGAGTGGCCAGTAAAAGAAGCTTGGAAACAAAAACAAATGGAACTGCTGTTAGAGGGTGGGGGCAGAAAAGGAGGAGGAAAAGTTGCCTGTTGAATTCACGTTACTATTGCAACAGCTCTGTTAATTCTGTTATATAAAGCCATTTTTCCTCCTTTTTTTCCTCTCTCAGTGTTGTTGTTGGACAGTTTTCCTTTGCAAACACAAATCTCAAACTGGAGAGCAGCAACTTCACACAGTAGTTGAGATTCCAAGGCAGATATTCCCAGGATGTTGGCAGCTGTTTTTGCTGCTGCTGCTGGGACTCCAGGATACAAACTTCAGAGAATAAAACCAAGTGGCTGCAGGAGTGGGACCTGTCAGAGCTGAAGACTTCAGGTTGCATTGCATGAGGATAGTCTGGTTTCTAGAAGAGGGTAGAGACTGGAAAATAGATTTACCTTCTCCCCCACTAGATTTTTCCTGTTGCCTTCAAAAGAAACAGGACTGGGCTTGGGCAAATCCGTAACAAGCTGAGGCAAAAGGGAGATTTGCACTGACATTAAAGGAACATGTCTGGGCACATAGACTATAGCTGGAGTCTGCAGAAGGTTGCGGGCTGCACATCTGTGGGACTCAGGCCACAGGCTGTTCTGTCAGAGCTGTGGAAGTAAATAACTTTGGAAAGCAATGTGTCCTTTATGGACAGCCTGAAAAGATGCCACTTTTCAATCTAAAAAGCAGATGTGGCTGTCCCCATCTGGGTGGGTACAGTCACCTCTGCTCTGCTGGTGGGTTGAGTGGGTTTGATGCAGGCCAGCTACAGCCTAGGTGCTGTATAGTCCATACCATGGCACCACACCTATGCTTACAGGCCTTTTTGAGGTATTTCAGCTTAATAGTTCAGGGAATGTTGCCATGCTAATACAGTGACAGGGCTGGAAACTGGTTGGATCGCAGGTGAAGCAAGCACAAGATGGTCTGCACTTACCCACAGAGGTACAGTCTGTCGAAGTGCAGCATGAGAATGGCTCCAGTGAGCCTATGCTTGACTGTTTACTCCACTTGATTGGGCTTTTGTGGTACCAGTGTATATAGTGTGGAAGCAGTGAAAATGAGCTGTATCCACAAAAGAAAGCCAGTGCTTCTCAGTTTTTTTCTAAATGCCAGGGTTTATAGATAGTTGAAAAGTACAATATGGTTTCGTCTTCCTTCTCTTTCTGTTGTATTTATTGTGCTGTTACCATTTCTAACCAAAATCCTGTTCAAAATACCACCTTTAGTTTCACATAGATATAGTACTTCATTCCCTGAAGTCTGTAACAGCAATGCTGTCTGACTGCCTTCTGGGCACCACCCAGTCAATGCCTGCAGTTCAGAAGTGGTGGTGTGTCTGTTAGTGACCTTATTCTATTTTCTCTTGGCTATTGTCACATTGCTCAGGGTGCCGCAGCACGGGAGTTTTCATTTCCTAATTTCTGAGCACAGGGGAAGTTGGTGAAGTTCTTGGCATTGCTGAGCCCCTTCCATCTTGTTTTCATGGTGTCTTGTCTATCCTTTACTCACTATGTATGAAATTACTGTTATTGGTGTTGCAGAGGACACTGGGATCCTCTGGATGAGAAAAAAACACCCCATAAAGATAAACTTTCAATCCTTCTTCTTTGCTCCCACACGTTTGCACATGGGTGTTAACACTCAGGTTATCTGTAAGCAGAAAAAGCCAATCAATCACAGTCCTTTCCCCACATCTAGTTAGATGTAGCTGTTCCACCTTCAGAAGAAAAATCTCCTCATAAAAGGAGTGCTTATATTTAAGAAAGGTTTGGCTGGTGTTTTGCTTTCTAGAGAAAGAAGCAGACAGCATCAGAGAGAGCAGCTCCAGTCTAAACCAGAAACAAAGCTTAACTCAGACGCTTATTGAAATGTAAAAGCTAATTGACAATAGCCAGACGGACACCTCTTGCCCCTTTTTCCCCTCCTCCTTACAGCAAACCATATATGCAGTTGGCCCTTGCAAGCCTGGGGCATGTGAAGTGCGTGGTGCTGTGTTTGCTTCAGCAGCACTGATGTTTCATGGGGGGCTGTATAAAGCTCAAGTGACCGATGTATCTGGGGACACTGATGGATTTCTGTGGCTCCCACTGGAGATTTTCAACAGGGCACTGAACTGCACCAAATCTGCTGTGTCAGGGATGTTCCTGTCTCCCTTTTTTCATGCTCTCCCCCTTCCCTGCTCTCGCTCTGTCTCATTCCCCTCTTTCAATAAGAAGGGCCTTGAACTTCTGGTAGAGACTTGACATACGAAAGAAAACATCGAAAAGGAGAGCAGACTGTATTTTATAAGAGATGGTTAAAATGTATTCTTGAAGTACTGTTTTGTAAAAAATGGAATATGGTCGTGTGGACAATAGAGCAATTTCCATGAAAAATTCTTAGAGTAGCAAAAGGATTCACTTTTTGTTGAGGTGGGGAAAGATTGCAAATACATGGAGTCATTTTACAGACTCACCAGGTTTGTATTTCCAACTGATTTTTCCTCTCATTCCCTCCTTTTGTTCTTTTCCTTTTTCTTCTGTGTTTATGGAACAAATTAAAACACCAAGCACAGTAAACCAGTAGCTTTCAGACTTGATTATGATTGTATTAATTTTATAACCGAACCATGTGTTTGTTTGGCAAAAAAAAAATAATTTGGAAATATTTTGAATAAATTTTTGCTCTTCTTTGCAGAAGCGGTGTTTTTTGTGGGGAGAAGGGGGAGACATATTCTCCTTTCTCTATAAAGAAAATAGAATTTTGAAAGCTAAATTTTAACGGCCATTGATGTCACTGGTCAGTACAGCCTAGATCCAGCACCAGGTCTGAGATCATCAGAAAAGGTAAGTTAATTTTTCCATTGTTGGAATTGTTTGAACTCCTTCCCCCTTATGTTTTCCCTTTCATTTGTCATCTCCTTCAGAAATGAAAATGGACCATTCATTCTTGCCAGGCACTTCCCCACCTTCCCCTGGTGGGTCGCCTTCCCCACCACCCTCCTCTGTCCCCACTGGTCCCCCTGTGCTGGAGGTGCTGCTGTTCTCTCCAGCCCCATAGACACACGTGATTGGGGCACATCCCACATCTGCAGCAAGGCTCAGGCTGCCCAAATGAGTTGCATGTCAGAAATTACTTTTACTTAACCTAGGAGGCCCCCACATCCCCTTTAAGCTGTTTTTGACTCTGTCTTTGAGTGTGTAATGTGCTCCATAAACAAATAACCTGTGTTTTTTTAACTGGGTCATTATGAGTTGAGCTGTACTTCAAGCACAGGACGCGGGGAGGAAGTGGTGAGACCAGGAGCAGAAGGGGAGACAGCAGCAGCCTCAGACCCAGAGGACTGCGAGGAAGCAAAATATGGATGGATGCCAGAACAAATGAAGAGCCTTTGGGGGAACCGTTTCAAGGCCTCATGGAACAGGCAGAGAATAGAGGTTAAGGAAGGCACAAAATACGTCAGACCTCCAGGAGAGCCGTTTGCCATAGCAAGTAGGGCCAGCAAGACTTCACGCGTGCTTTCAGGTGGCTCATTGCCATCTTGCTTACTTATCACACCTTTGAGGTTGTCTATGAACACCAAGGCCAGAGCCTCTGGACTTTCACTGTTCAGAATATGAAGCATTACACAAATGAGGGGAAGGGGAAGGGGAAGGGGAAGGGGAAGGGGAAGGGGAAGGGGAAGGGGAAGGGGAAG
>WYDI02003319.1:0-29383 GCA_009867235.2 Psittacus erithacus
GGTGAGACACTGGAACAGGTTGCCCAGGGAAGTTGTGGATTCCCCATCCCTGGCAGTGTTCAAGGGTGGGTGGTGTGGCAGCGTTCAAGGGTGGGTGGTGTGACAGGGTGGTGTGATGGCAGGTTGGATGGGGCTTTGAGCAACCTGGTCTAGTGGAACGTGTCCCTGCCCGTGGCAGGTGGTTGGAACTAGATGATCTTAAGGTCCTTTCCAATCCTAGCCGTTCCGTGAGTCTATGATTCTTCTTGTGTTGGGAAGCTAACTGACTTTCAGGGTGGCACTTTAAAACTCAGGTATCTGAATTCTGTGCTTAAAATATTTTATCTTTAGCATGTGATGCCAGCTGCATAGGTTGCACAGGGGAAGGTTCTGACAAGTGTAAGACCTGCGCATCTGGGTACACGAAGAAAGATGAAAGATGTACAGGTTGGTGGATTTAGCAGTTCACAGTAGAACACCAGTTAGCTCACTCTTGGTTAGCCACACTGAGGAGCTGTTAACTGCATTCATGTTTGTCTGCTTCAATTTTCAAGCCTATCAAAATGAACCCAGTTGTGGTATTAGCAATAAAGAGTTTCTTTATAACTTCCCTTATATTATTGAGCTAATATGCATGGCAAAGATTAAAGGTGGAATATTCCTAAGAAAGGAACAAAGTATTTTATAGTGGCTTGAGGAAACAAATACATGAGTCTCTTGTCAGTTATCTACCACTCTGTTAGATGTGTGCATCTGTATTCGTTTTGTAACAGAAAAGAAGCAGCACAATGGGGGTTCTGTTGGCTTTCTGTTAATTCATTTATGTCCAAGTTCAAATGATATTAATTCATAGTGAATTATAACATATGAAATGATAGTAAAAAGAGTGAAATTCAAGTTTCTCTGTGTGGAAGAGCAAAAGGCACGCATGATCTTAAGGAGATGTTAACTATAGTGACATAGTATTTACATGCTTCCTTCCCTTTGGTTGTACTTTGATGTCATCAGTAGGAAGTGACTGTGGGAAATCTTCAGTAGGTTGAGTGTTGTTGCTTATTTCTTCACATAGGGGCCTGCAAAGCATAAAAAGCCTCAGTAATCTTTGGATAAATTTGAAACTCAAGCTAAATAATGAAGAACTGTAACAGATTATTTTAACAGAAGTTAAATCTGTTTCAGCAGCATTCTGCTCCTCAATGTTCTTTGTATTTGAACTGAATTTTATGTGATTGAGTCACAAGTAAGTTTTATAACAAAATAACAGCAGTGGACTCTTTCTTTCCCTATCCTATCTCTAGATATAGATGAATGTAACCTTCCTGAAAAGGTCTGCGTGAAAGAGAATCAAGATTGTGTTAATACTTCAGGTAGTTACAAGTGTGTATGTTCAGAAGGGTTTGAAGAGAAGGGTGGAACATGTCTTCAAATGGTAAAACCAGGCAAGTGGCTTTTTAATGACAGATTTTTTTAAAATATGCTGTATCAACAGCTTGGAGCTGTATTTCTGCCTGAAGGTACAGTCGCGTATAAACTCTTGTGTATAACTTCTCATTTTCCTGCAGCTGTGGTCTGTGTCAGGTAGTTTGTGGTGTAGGCTATATTCTGGCATGCATATTTTCTTGCTTAAAGACAGTGGATTTTTTTAACATCCTATTCTTGTTTTGATTTATTTTTTTTTTTCCTTAACTCAGGGTTGTATTTGTGGATCACTTTAAGTATCTTGTCTTCATTACATAAAGTGAAGTAGGAAATTACTGCTATAATAGACAGGAGGTCTTTGTCTTCCCCACTTTTTTCCTGTTAACTACAATGACTTAAGGATTTATCTGCTCACATGCAAGCTGCTTCAGCTAACTGAAATCTCATAAAATTGGATGAGTGACCTGGATTTGTTTATTTTGTGATCGCAAAAGTGCCAGAAGTAATGTGAAGGTGAATATGGAGAAGACATCCATCTTTCAGTAGCAGAGAACTGGTTAGCTTGACTTAAATTATACCTTTAGTCAAGAAATGCAAGTGTGATTTGCTCTGTGATGATACATAATGAACAGAATTATGTTCATTAGTGTTTCATTATTCCACCTAGGCTTTTTTGCAATTCCAAAGTGAAATACAGGATTCTTTTGCAGTAAAGATTGTAGTAGAGTAGATGAGAGACAATTTTGTAACTTTATTTTCTTTCTACTTCTTAGCTTGTCTGTTTGGTTTTGTCTGCCCCACCACTGACTGCTTTTTCATCCTGTACTAAGTTGTGAAGATCTATGTAGTATTGCTACCTGGGGCCATTCAGTTCAGACCTGATATTCTCAGTACTCACTGTTGTTTGTCCTTTAAAATCTGTTATGTACTTTTCCTGTGCAGATAATTAGGATAGCAGTTACTATGATTTTTAATGTGGCCTGACATTTTATAAGAACAAAGGCAGAGTGAAAAGTTGACAAGTTGGTTAGCTCTTTTCTTAGATTAACACTTTTACCAATATTTTTATTTTTTTTTTTTTAAAGGCTGTTTTAACATCTTAACTGAGCAAATTTGCTGTATGGAAAGCAATTCTGAGTAATACTTGCTTTTTGTTTACAAATACTGGAATTTCTTCTGACAGGTTATATGGAAAGGAGAAAGTTTACTGTCAATGGCTGAAAAAATAAAGTTAGAATAGAAATAGCTGTGCTGCTTTTCAATTCTACTAACAATATCGTATCAGCTTATTTGAAAAGCTTTGTTGCATTTAAGAAAACAGTGTAAGTTTAGACTAGGAAAATGGTGTAAGCAGCTTTTCTGTATGGCTTTATTGCTTCCTTCGTCTTGATAAATATGTTGATTTGGGTTTCTCTTTAAAAAATTCTTAATGTCAAAAACTATATGGTATAATTAATAACACACTTGTATTCTAATTATGATACTTAATTTCACAGGAGAGGAAGCAGAAAGTGAAACAACTCAGCCTTCACCTATTGGACATGATGACTTATGATCTGCATTCAGAACCAAAAGACATTCCTATCTAAAGTTTAAATTATTGGACTGAGCCTCTGCAAGCTGACATACTGTGGAAATGGTATTAAATATGCAGGTTGCCATTAAGTTTGGGTATTTTTAATGGTGATAAATTTCTCTTCAAGCTGCATTTCTTTATTCTTAAATGCCACTTTTTATATAATTCTTCAAGAACAACAGTGTAGGTGGGGGTTTAGTATAAAATTTGAATTAACGTTGTACCCAGTCATTGTAAACCACTTGCAGGCTTCTCATTCTAGTGCCTCCTGAAAACTGTCATCATTTGGAAGAACTTAGTTGCACTGTAATTCAAGAAGAACTTAGACAGAAATTTGGTGTTTCTTGAGAAATATTTCTGTAATTGAAATACAGCTTTTAGAAACTGTCAAAGGGAATCTCTTTGGGCGGGGAAGCACTGTTCTCACAAATTAGAATGCCTAATACTGCATTCAATAAAAGTTTATTTTGTTGGAATGTGCCTTAAACATTTTTCGGATGTGAATAGCTTGCTGTGTTGTCATGTATGTTTTTCATTTAGACAGTGAAAAAAGGAAAACAAAGCAAAACAAAACCCATCCTGCCAAAAAAAAGCCAACCAACAAAACAAAACCAACTGAACAAAACCACACACAAGCACCCAAATCCAGAGCCTTCTAAGCACTTGGTTGTGCTGGAATGTATGGGGGGGGTGATGAGGTGGGGACCAACAACAAAATAAACACAAACAAAAACCCAAACAACAACAGAAACACAACAACAACCCCCAAGCTAATAAAAATGGCAGCCACTGACTATCCTCTGTAGGTAGAATTACATCAAACAAGTTTCCAACTGTAGGTAGACAACTTTCTTCCATATACTTGCATTAAGTATGTAAACTAGTTTATACAGTGATGAAAATTAAGTTCAGCCAACACCTGCATGCAGTGGCCCACAGTTGTTATATGAGCACTCTCCAGAATTGAAAAATACATGACTTTCACTGCAATCTACTGCTGCATGTAATGCCTTCCAGTCCTTTAGAGCAAGCATTCTACAATCAATTTTATTGTCTCTTGTGCCATTTCAGAGGGAAAGCTAATACATTTAGCCTAGATGCAGCCTTTATACATGCTGTCCCTAAGCTTCAAGGCAAGTATAAGAGTTAAAATAGGTATATTCTGCAGGACCTTCACAGCCATAAATAAGCTAAGGACCATTCAGGTACAGTATTTGAAGCTGATGGAAGCAAGCAAAGCAAGGAATACATTGTGGTGGTGGTTAAAGGGAGCAGAAAGAGGGATTACAGAATACAGCTGAAAAGAGTATAGGCTTGCACAGTTCTGTTTAGAACCTACTGTCAACTCATACTCAGTGGAACTCTCCAGTGCATAGTTTTTCTTGTAGTATAAGGTAGCCTACATATTATGCATTTATTTTGGGGTTTTTTGCTTTGTTCGTTTTTCTACATTAAAAAAGGCTGCCCAGAAAAGGAATGTGTGAATAAGTCAATCAGGATTCTAACAAGAGAAATTTCGTGGGTCATCTTACCCTTCCCTTGCCACTGTGGAATTACTCTGTCTGTGCCTTTTGGAAATGCAGAATCTGATTACAGAATTGCAGAGGCAGTATCTTTTCCATCATTTGCTATTATTTTATCTACTGGAACATATTGTCAGGTGCTCATTTGCTAGTAATTCTTCTTAATGACTGGCACAATAAATAACTCTCCTAGGTACAGCTGTGATCATGGTGCTTGTGGTAATGTGGACACACAAAAGATGGTCCTTTGTGAGATCTTCTTGCAAAAGGAGCAAGAGGAACAGTCATGGAACTGAAATTTGTCACTGACATTTAACAAAAACAATATGCAGGTTTTCAGTTTGCTTTTAAATTGAAAAGAGGCAGTGTCATGTTTTTGAGTGCTGAAGCAAAAAAGGACAAAAGCTACCTTTTAAAAAAGCATAACAACAGCTGAGATTTTCATATGAAATGCATTTAGGTAAAGGAAATAGCTAATCATAACTCTCAGTGGCAATGCAGTTGCTGTAGTTTTAAACAGGTAGTTTCAGTACCAGGATCAACTTTAACTTGTTCTGGGGGAAATTCAGAAGTTTTGCTGTATGAGTGGGTCCCCTCAGTGACTTTGTAAGGTACTGTAAGAAAGTTACAGTTTCGTTTATTCATCAAGTAACAGCAAGGTTAGCTGTGGCTGCTCAGCGTTGGCAAGTAGAATAACAGGTCACTGAGAATGGAGAAAAGGGAATGTGAGAAGTCATTAGGTGTATGAAGCAGCCACCAGAAAGGGGTGATATGATATCCACTGTCAGTGGCAGTTCTCTCAGTGCTCTTTAATATCTTTGTCCAAGAGCCTAGACTGAAGCAGCAGCTTCTCCTTGGAAATAAAGTTAGGAAATAAAGCATTGTGTCTCATCTGCATTTTTTACATTTACTCATCTAGACATCTAAATGCTTATATTTATGAAGAAATACTTTCACAGGAAGTTACAGACCTATGTGCCATAGTACACATAAACAAAGACCTTTCAAATGAAGTAATTCATAACTTTGTATCTTTTTTATATTACACATTATAATATATGCAGTGATTAAAATAAATTTTTCCTATCTGATGTCAACTCTGCAACAAGGAGTTTCATTGCAGCATGAGCTGTAGAAGCTGGATAAACTCTTCCCATGAGCTCACAAGAGAGGAAGATGAGTCATTAAGACACAAGCTGTTCTGTCTTTTAGGACATAATTCTGTTATCAATTCATTGCACACTGTTCATGTTCAAAATAAACAAAGTGTCCCCAGAATAAGTTTTGTTTTATGTTAAAGCTCTTCACACAGATGATGTTTGACAGGCTATTTGACAAAGACAGGCATCCTAATGGGATGACAGCTCTGGAATTCCAGTTGTTTGGGAAAAAGCTCTATGGCAGGTGTGGTGCGATGTTGCTCCAGGCATTCCCTTTGTAGATGATAAATGTTACTGCACAGCTGTTTGCCCCATGCAGAGATGCACAGCTGTGCTATGCTGCGCTGGGAAAGCTGTCCGTCTCTGATGCTGTTTCAGCAGGTTGTGCTGCAGATTTTCGCAACTGCCACGTTATGCCAGCAGAGGGTACCCTTAAGCTTCCGAGAAGAAGTTACACTGGCTGCTTCAGGAGTGCTGCAGTGTTGAGAGGAGGGGAAAAATCTCTTTAATTATATGGCCCAGATTGCACTTAAGTAAAGCTGATTAATAGGTGATATACTTAATTGAATAAATCTTCTACAATGCATTCTTTCAAAAAGCACAAACTATTGCTATTTTCTGAGTCGTATAAAGTAACATGATCTTAGATACAGGAAACTTCAGGTTGGAAAGGACTTCAGGATGTCTCCTCCAGCCATCTGCTGAAGCAGGGTCAGCCATGAGATTTGAGTAGCTGCCTTACTCACTCTTGAAAATCTCTAAGGATGGAGACCGCACAGCCTCTTGGTGACTGTCCTCACAGTCATAATGTTTATCCATTTGTTCAGGCTGAACCTGTCTTGTTCCAACTGATACCTGCTGTCTCTTGCCCTCCTTCTATGTACTGCTGTGAATCCTTGACCTGCCTGTGCTCCTGCTGATGCAGGCGGGGGGCTGGTGGCTCACTCTGCTGCCAGGGCAGATGCTCATCTCACTGCCCACCAGGACTCCCAGGGCTTTTTCCAGAGAGCTGCTCTCCAGCTGACGGTCCCCAGCCTGTAACATGGCAAGGTGCTGTTCCTTCCCAAGTGCAGGAATTTGGGTTTGTTACCACTGTGTCTCATAAAGTTCCTGTTAGGCCCAATTTTCTGTGAATTTTTGTATTTACACTTCATTGTCATTCAAATCAGCAGTTCCACTGTCTTCCATAGAATGAATTACATGTATAAAGCCTAGAAGTTTGTAGGCCTTTGGATTACAGATTTATACATAAAATTGCTACAAGCAAAACCAAAAATCTATTATATTTTTCTAACCTATTCAGCAAATAGCAGAGGAACAGTTTCATATTTTCTTTGAAAAATAATACTTCATGAAGAAAAATAGTCTTTTTTACATAGCTTACATATCTTGTGTGATATGATAGGTAAAGGACAAGGCACAAATGCACAGTTAACTATAACTGACAGGATGATGTAAACCTCATTATAAGTAGGACCTTTATTTTCAAAGGCTCATAATCTTTCTCTAAACTCCATATATATTTATGTCATTGCTCATCTGTACAAATAGAGTTTATTTAAAGCACAATTGTTGCTCTCTCATATGCTTTCAGTCTTTCCTTCTGCAGGTCAGCCCTATCATCAGTTGTTCCTATTGCCTACAGCAGTATGTTTTCTGCAGGGTAGAAGCAGAGCAGCGAGGCAGCCAGAAACACCTGGAACCCCTTCAGGACTCTTGCTGGCACATCTGGCGCTCTCAGGCTCATCAGAGCATGGGGGCTAATGTAACCACTTTTATAATTAGTTCACAACTTGGCACCACCTGGACCAGATGAGTTTTAATGAAAGTACATGACTTATTTAGGCATAGTGCAGCAGTGTTTTGTACAAGACCCTTGACACTACAGCCAATTAAATTCTACCTCTTTCTTTCCAAAACCTTGTGGAAACATACTGGGGCAGTAAAAATGTATAGTTTTGAGAAGGTCACAGTCTGGTGTCCTTGCCCTTTTGTTTATTTTTTGATGGTTTGAAAGTTAGAAAAAGTAAGAGATAGACAAGGAGGGAATTACGCAGTGGAATAAACATAGACCAGACAGCTAGCATTCTTATTTCCTGAAGAAAGGTGAGGCCAGACTTCTGCTCCTTAGAGCTCTTTTATTTTTGCAACCATCATCACTTTAATTCTTCTTTGTCACTACTATGCAGACCGTAGAAACAGTGTGATGGAAACACCACATATATTAATTAGAAATGTCATCTCAGTTTGGCATGAGGAATACACATTGCTTCAAATGTAAAATCCTGGTGTTTGTATTTTTAATCTGTACAGGTGGTTTTTATTTCACCTGGTTTGGGCACTCTTCAGAAGAAAGCAAATCCATGCAAATAGACACATGTACATCCTTATGCAGGAAAGTGTGTAAAGCTTAAGTAGAGCGTACTCAAAGCCAAACATATACATAGTCCTCTAACTGTAAAGTTAGTGGGATTTAAGCAGAAGTTTAATCAATTTGCTGAATGAAGTAGACCAGCATGGATATGTGCTTGATGCACTTAAAACAATAACATATACACTTCATCTTAAGGTTATGAGTAATCTCACTGTCTGTGACTGGTGCAATTAAGATTTAATACGCATGTGAGAGCATTCATCACTGGCCTGGAAGGTTCCAGCAGTACATTGTGCTGTTGAAGAGAGATAGATGCCTGATGGCTGGAATGTTTCAATCAGTGGCAAGGGTCAACAACATATGGCATGAGTGTCAAAGGCTGGGGAGAGATAGATCCTGAATGACACTCAGGTATAAAAAGCAAAGGCTACTGAGCCCTGACAAGACATTTGGTGGCTCTTCTGACTCTGAGTTCAGGGCTTAGATGTCCCTGCCTCACAAACAGTTGAAACAAATCAGCTGCATCATCCTTTTCAGAGGCCATATTTCCTAGCTCCCACTAAGCTCCTTCCAGTGCACTTAGCTTCTTGTTTGGGGAAGAAAATGTAGTCAGGCTACTTGAAAAGATGCTGACCCCTGTTATACATCTCACACTTTCATGGGAAACATCCATGGTTGTTGAATTTAGCTACATCAGAGCATGTGTTCCAAATCCTGTGAATTATGTGTCTGTTAACAGCAATTTAATACCTGTCAGTTTTGATAGTATTCTATAAACAACAATACGTAGTACTTCTGAGGAGTTACCTGCTAGTATTCTGAAACAGTATGATATTTACCAGGGAAGTCGTCATCAGCAGTAGCACAAGTTGGCTACTGGCTTGCATTCTTTATCGTAACAATATTTGTGCTTCCCATAATGTGAAGTAAGAACATGGTGTTTACATGAGTTAGAAGCACAGTACTGGAAAGAGGCAGTTACATGAGTTAATGCTCTCTGAATAGCAGTTGAATAAACTTTCATGGGAAATTTGTTTATTTCTGAACTTAAAATGGTTCCAGGAAATACTCGTGCTGTGACAAGTTTCACTATTCTCTGGGGCAGACAGGGATTTTATCATGGGATCATGGCCTTCTGAGTTTGCCAGAAAGGGAATGGATGTGCTTTACTTCTTATTCTGAGTTCTCATGTTTACAAATATAAAGAAACAGAAAAGAAAATAAAATCACAATTCTGCAAACTGTGTTTGGCAGTTGCATTTAAGGTCCCAGGAAAACTTATAAACCTTACAATTCCCAGTAGCAAGTTGAGGGAGAAGGTGATGGGGACTTGTAAAAATAAGCAGTTTTAGGAACCAGTCCCTGCTGAGCTTTGTCACTGCAAACACTTCTTCTTCTAATGCTGTTGTCCTCTATAATTAAGCAGTATGCATAAGATTTTTACCACATCATCCAAACTGTAGGAGAGCTTCACAGCTACATTTAATAAAAAAAACCAGTGGGACTATAGGAAAAAATAGATGTGAAGACACGTAGAGCAAAACATAGAACCTTCCAAAAACTAGAATAACCCTGGATCTATGGTGAAGACAATGCTACTGAAATGAAACAAGCAGGCCCTTTTTATAGGAGTCGTCTGAATATCACACTGACATTTGCCTTGGTTCTTCCACAGGAGGAGCTGTAGAACAGGTCTCCAAAGCTTTTTGACTTACAGCTGTCAGTAAGGGCAGATGACTGATGAATCAAGATGTGTATACTGATAGCACACCAAGCTGTCAGTTGGTTTCATCCTGCAAGATAACAACAAAGATTGCTCTGAGTTTTTCCAGGGATGCCTTTGAGGTACTTTTTTGAAAGTACAGGAGTTTCAGATAGCACATCCATGAACAAATCCATGGTGAAGGACAGTCTGGTGGTGTTCAAACAGGGATGAAATTTCTGAGTTCTAGGTCTAGCCTTGCTGCAAACTGCCATCTGGTCTTTTGGATCGTTTGCTTTACTGAGCTTTATTTTTGGATAGGGCTATACTTGATAGCCTGGCTTGGGGAGTGTTATCCCAGGGAGAGGTAGGAAGGAATTTCTCTCAATATAGAGAGTAAAACAACTCCAGTGCCTCCCACTGAATTTTAGAGGCCAGGCTCAGGAATTGAAAGCTTTGACCTTAATGAAGAAACTTAGCGGGCTTAGTGGCCACCCACAGTCACCATTACTCAGAGCATACTCATGGTTTCTTGACTTGCTTTGGAGAACATGACAGGTCAGTGGCAGCCTGGGCTTTGGATGAACACACTGGCATCTGGTGATCCTAGTGAACGCAGGGATCAAAGTGATTTTGTGCTTTCTAGTGCTTCTCTGAAATTCATATCACCACAGAAGAGGGAGAAGCACTCAAATGCCCTGATGAGAAGTGTCTGAAATGATGAAGCAACTACAGGCTTTGGACTGTGGAGCGTTTCTCATACCAGTTCAAACAAAACTGAGAATTAATATAGATTTTGTAAGGACAAGCAGCTGCCTTTTTGGCAAGAGCTCAAGCAAAATACAGGCAGGGAGAAAACACTGGTTTGGTTGTATAGTCATAACTGGAACTTACACAGCCTCTTGTTCAGGGAATCAGCACTTTGCTGCATTCCCACAGCAATAATAAAATAGATGTACCGAGAAAATGACAAAATGCAATGTGACGAACACGCACTGTCCCAAATCCTTCTCTTTTCCAAATGGAAACTTCTGAATTTTTCATTTTTTTCCCTAGAAAGTACCAGTTCTAATAAAACAAAGCTTGTTAGAGGGTGGCATTAGTAGCAGGACAGAATATTCTTTCTTCTTAGCAACTTTTCTTTTGAGGACATGTGTCAAGAAATACTGAACTTTGTGAACTCTTTAACCTTTCATTCTTTCATAGCAAATGATGTATCTCCCAGTGACAAATGATGAATGATTCTGTAGAATACTTGTTTCTGCTAGCAGGAAGCACAACATATTTTCCAGGATAAAAGCTCTTAGATACAGTGATTACTGTTTAAAGTACAAACTGATTTCAGAATCTGTACTGTAGAGAAAATCCCTGACACCTGACAACTTTTCCAGTTGCAAATGCAGCTTAAGTTATTTTACCTGGATTATCTTCTCCAGCTCTGAAGTTACGTGCAAACATATAGCTAACTGGTGAAGTCATGCAGGCAGGCAGGCAGAAGAGAAGTTGAAGGATGCTTTCCAACACCAATCAGATTTTGGAGATGACTGGTGATACTGATTAAGCGATGCAGAGCATCATTTTTTCTGGCTACCTCCTTGGCTTTCTTCACCCCTCCTTCCCCACCTGCTGCATTCCTCACCACTCCCTCCTTGCTTTTATCTGCAGTCTCCCCTTCCTCAGACCACAGCTGTCCAGAGGCCTCTGCTTGATGTTTATATTTTTTCTGCTCTCAGACTCAGCTTACCTCACTTCTGTTGACATCTGTCTGCTGCTTTTCCTCACCAGTAAAATTCCAGATGATCCCCACGGATTCAACACTGCAGAAGAGACAGGAGTATTCAGCATGTAACTAGCCTGAATTGTGTAGCCAGCCTTGCCATTCTAGGGCATCACTGCAAGTAAGGTGTGACCACTGCTGTCATCAGGGGGAGGTTTGCTCACAGCTTTTAGCTGGATCAGGACTCAGACCTTAGAGCATTGAAAATGAGTGAGAAAAGCCAGAAACCTTTCTGTGAATGTTTGAAAGAGGTCTGTTGCAAGGAAAATACCTTGGTCACTGGGGACTCTGCTGAATTAGAGCAAATGATCTTTCAGGAAGGAATAAATACTCAAAATTGAAGAAAAATGGATTTTATTTGAATGCTAGATTTAGAGTATTAGAGAATAGTAACTGAGAAAACTTTGTTCTACTTCTCTCACAAACAAAAATCTGAAACTCAAAGAAATGCAAGAACAAGGGTTCAACAAAGAAATAAGTATCAACTATTGACTAGCAAATGGTTTTGCTTCTTACCACATGTAAGAACAAGCAAAGCATCTTCATAAGCCAAGCCCTCAAACGTGAAGTTCTTGCAGATAAGGACAGAGTGTGACTGGCAGAAGGAGTTTGGATGCTATTGGTAACCGCATCTCTGGGTCTGCAGGTGCCAAATGCCTCTGGAAAACACTCTCCTCTCAAAGTGCCTGGCTGGGTTGGCTCAAGATCTCTTGGCCTGGTGCCAGTCCACATTAGGTGCTTCACAGAGATATTACGAGTTGTTTATTATGACTGTAGACTTTCTGTAGGAGAGTTAAGCAGTATTGAGCAGGGCTGGCAATTTGTTTATACACCTTAATGAAAGCCTGGCAGTCTGCTGAGCAAAATTGCTAATAAAAATATTTATGAAACAGTTGTCCAAGTAAAACAAAGATAATATTTTTGAACACAAAGGCTATTACCCAACAGTGGATAAAATGCTGCTATCTTGATGATGATTTCTTGTTTTGGATGTGTCAGTGGCTTAATGCAAAGTCATTCGTCTCTGATAAAGGTGAGAAAACAAAGTAACTCTCAGCAAACAAAAGCAGTCTCTCCCGTTTTAGAAGTTTATAGTCTTTTGTCTCTCAGAGAGACTTATTTGGCTCGAATTAGCAGAAATGTCATTGTAATGGGTATGCAATGATGGAAATCAACTCTGGTTGTGGAGCACTGGATGACTTTGAATGCAGGTTATCACAGACTAAGGGTTACATATGAGGCTTGATTACAAAAGCACTAAGACTTCAAAATCAGCAACTATTTTTCAGGGCAGATCTGCATTGCAGTTTCACCATGGAAAAAAACAAAAAAATGTGTCCTTTATTGGAAATAGTTCTTCTGGCAGACTAAACACTCCTCAGTCAACAGACAGACATATTTTATAAACCCTATTTTACCACATTGGTAAGAATTTATGCTTTCAGAAGTGCAATGGGATAGAGCAATGATAATTAATCCCAAATCCCATCAGTTGTATAGTAGTTTTAGTGCTATGCTGCTACTAATAAATTTCATGCCATTTCTCTAGGGTGAGGCTTCTTATGCAAGAAGAATATTTTCAATGTAAGATTCTATTGTTATGCTGGTTGAGTACGTCTATCAATTCAGTAAATTATATTCTTCAACCTAATTTTCCATTATTATTAATGAAATAATTTGCTATTCAATTATCATTGATAATAATTGCCTGTGAAAGTCTGCTCTCTGTACCAATTTTATAGTTTCTCCAAAGATGTCAAAAAGTGTAATTATGGGGGACAGTTTATGATAAGTCATCACATGTGTTAGGTATCAATCAGGACCAGACCTATTTGTTGCAATTAAATTATTTGGTATTCGTGATAACAAATCTTCCAAGTCTTCCAAAAGGAAGCATGGATTTGCTATGTGTCCAGCTTTGTGTATATGAAGTTTGTGCTGTCCGGCAATGGTAGCTTTAAGGGCTACTCAGGAATTCTCTGCTTCTCTATCCAGTCTCTCCAAAAAACCTTCCAAGCGTTATTGTCATAAATATATGGTCATACATACTTTACAATATCTAGGCTGCCCTGTGTGATAAGTTGTCCATGTGGAGCTAGCCTTACTGCCAGGGCTACTTAAAAGAGTTAAGAGATGCTGGGCATAATGTGCTCAGGGACTCCTTGATGTAGATGCATTGACCCTGGATCAGCACTCATGTCCAGCTCAGACCCACCCACACTCTGGTTGTGGGCTCCCTTCAGAGCAGGAGCATGGAGATCCCAAGTCAGCTTTGTCTGTGGGCAGCAGCTGAGCTTGAGAAATCGTCATCTGGATGTTCAATAACCTGATTCAAAAACAAAGCTTTCAGATTCCGAAGCTGTATTAGGCGTTCCCGTTGTCTGGATTGCACTTAGCTCCAGGCTAAGTGGGTGTTGATTTACCTACCTAGGCATTCCCTTGGAACAGAAGCCACCAAAATGGATTTAATACAGTGTATCAGCAGGAGAAATTTATTCCCTAATTGGAGACACAACTTTTGTGAGCAGGTCCCAGCCTGCTAAGTTTGAGCAACCTATATGCTGTTATAAGATCCTGTAGGAGTCACTTTGGCCTCTTGTTGGGCTAAAGATGATGGAGACAGAAAAGTACATTACTATTTCCTATATGCTCCCCACTATGGCAAAACTACCCACTCATTAAAGCTGAACCTTGCGTCGTGATGGCCCTGGTGCTCAATGTGTCAGTCAAAAACCACAAATGGCTCCTGCCATTGCCTGCATCAGCATCATTTGTCAGAAATTGACTTCTGTTTTACATAGGTAGGGTTAGGAATTGCTCAAGTAGTAAAAGCCACCTGTGAAATACTAGAGACTCATTGCTTATACCCAATCAGAACAGGAAATTACTTTCTTAGGATATAGTCCTCTCCTGGATTTACAGCTAGGCAAAACTATGGTATGAGATGCCTGCTCAGTGAGACAAGAACTTGGTGAAATACAGGATTAAAGCTGATTCTGAGTTTTCTTAGACTTCAGAGTAATTAAAGTATACTGGAAAAATGCTGCCTGCATTCATGTCATCCAGTACTTGCTGACTGTTCACTGAAGAAAAAGGAAACAGAATGAAAAGCATACAGAAGACTGATGGATTCTTGCAGAATATAGCAATTCACCAAACATAAGCCACAAAAGTAACTGAAACCACCTGTTTCCACTTCCTCCCTAAAAAAAAAGAGTACCACAATATATACAGAGCAGAGCAGTGAATACACCAAGTCCTGAATTGCATCCTGGAGATGAATCGTGGCAAACACAGCCACGCAGAACTTGTTTAGCTGGGAAATAGCATATCCCTTCTTTTTCACTGCAAATCCAAGCATTTGCAGTCACTATGATTTTACAGCTTCAGCCTGCTAGAGAATAAACCTCACCTCCTAGAAACCTGGCCTCAGATTATCTGCACTGTAGAACCCTATTAAATTTTGGTGTTGTTTCCAGGCTTTATATTAATTGAGTTGTGCTTAGTCTGTAATCTAATGATGAAAACGGTCATGAGTTCTCACTGAAGAGCACAAAATACATTTTATTCTCACTCCAGCTGAGGAGGTAATGAAAGCTGTCATTACAAAAACTTCTTGCGGTCTCCTGCTTAGGTACGAACTTAATACGGATGTGAAATGGTGCTTTACCCTGGGAGTTGCCTGTCAGTTCATGTTGACTTCATCTGTATACTCACTGAGTAATTCCTACCTATGGACAGCCGATGATGCATTCACTCTCTGTGGTCTCCGATACTGAACTGTTTTGAAACTTTACTCTTCACATCCTTTAAAACACTATAAAGAGCATTTTCAGGTATCGACTAGATATCTGTCATTGTTGCTGCCTTTACCACGACAACTCAAACACTTGTTTTCAGAAATGCTAGGTTCTGTTGTTTCGCATCATACACAGCCTTCGCCTTATATACAAAAGGTGTTTCTACTAGTATGCTCCTAAAACTGCAGCTGATTACACTAGTATTTGAAGCCACCATGTCTCCAAATACAAAGTCTTCATTACTTAGACCCTTTATATTTTGTTATTTTAATTAACTTAATGGAATGAAGTAAGACAAATTAAAATAGAAAAATCCTTGTCATTGTAATTGGCCAGATCCTTGGCTGGCAAATCTTCAGCAAAGTTGCACCAGTTTATGGGGTGAGGCCTTCAGATGCTGGACAAATTACCTCTGAGAAGGCTGTATGATTTATGTATTATGTATATAATGGCCTGCTTTACAATACCTGCTAACCAATCATTAAAAAAGCAGTGTTAGCAATTCAGTATATTATACATTTGCACTTTCTGATCTTTCACATGCACTTATGACATCTTTTGATTGACATTTATGTTCTCAACATTTACTCTGCAGTGTGCATACTTAAATAAGCATTAACGTTACAAAATCTGGTTTTAATACCTGCTTGGAAACCACAGTTATCTATCCTGCTTTGTTACTCTAGCGCTGGCCTGTAGTAGAGATGCAGGAGCTTGATGTACTAGAGGAAAGCACGAATTTGTGATCTGATTCCCCAGAGCTGGTTTCCCTTCAGTCCTCCTGTAACATGAAGGTGACTCAACAGTGCTGGCAGCCAGCACAGCTATGCAGAGCGTGTTTGTTTGGTGTCTCTTTGCAGCTCTGTTCAGGTTTCCCTGGGGAGACAAAGCAGCTCAGGAACAGCAGTGAAATGACACATGCTTGAACTAGGAGCACATGGCATCTGTAAAACTTCCATCCTTAATGGCTTGGCAGTGGGTCATTTGGGAATTAGGGATGAAAGCAACAGATGTTATGCAGTCAAGCACCTGGATAAAGAAATGAAAACCTGAAAACTATATATATTATTTGGACAAAGCAAAATGGTGAAACTTGCATTTGTCTGTGATGTCCCATCCTATTCAGATAAGGTGCTGTTTGTTTTTAAATGGAAATATGGCTTGGCATAACATGACAAAACCATAAAAGCCCTTGTGGCCACGTTACAGCTGGGTCAGATGTATTTGATGTTCTTACTTTGATCTCCTGTGTAGTCAGTATGTTTTCAGCTTAGATCTTGAATCCACGTCTCTTGTAAACAAGAACAATTCTCAGACCTTTTGATCTGGAAAATGACTCATTCTTCCACAGCTCTACTCCAGGACAGCCGAGAAGTGACTCCTGTTTCTAGGGATTTCTTTGGCATGCTCCTCCAATACATACAAAGCTCTATCCCAAAAATCTTAGAGGAGTTAAACAAGGTCTCTATTGGACCTCTTGGAGCTTTTTTTTTTTTATATATATTCTTCCCATGGCTTCCCTTGGATAAAGCTTAAATCCAGTCCAGTGATGACTGGATTCATTGACTGCATTGCCTGGGTCTTGTTGATAAGAAAACTGGGACTGTAAAGAGAGGAAATAATGGGTATTTTAGGGGCTGATAGATTGTGAAGGAAGCAAAGAAACTGTGGACAAGGACTAGGATGGTGCAATATAAGGCTGGACAGAGGGAGAACAGAGACTGCAGAGACAACAAGGAGTTGGTGAAAGGAGGAGGTTTGAGACGGGCTGGGCAAGGACATGAGGACAAGAGGCTGAGACGGCCAGCACAAGGGCAAGGAAGGAAAATTGGAAATGTGAACTTCTGGGATCAAGACCTGTGGGTAGGGAGACGTGATGGGAGGTGGGTGAGAGGGGAGACAGGCTGCGTGAGAGGTCCAGGGCAGGAGGAGTGGGCCTGGCACAGGGGGGAAGAATAGGAGCAAGTCTTGGAGGCAGGGATATGGAAAAGGCTGAAGGCAGCCCAGAGAGAGAGGGAGACCTCACAGAGCTGAGTGAGAAGTGGTGACCACTAAAAACCCACTCTTCTCCGTATGACCATGCTCCTGACCTTCACCATTTATTCACACTTACCACTTCTTATGGTACAAACTGGCCAAATGTGCTGTTCCTTTCAGAGCTGATGAAAATCTTTCACTCTCTTCCATGAATTTAAAGGGTTAGGTTTTATATTAATCCCCCTCCCCCCCCCCCATTAGCCTTACTATAAGTGTGGGGGTTCATTTCAGCTCAAAAAGATTTTTTTTCTCTGAAAGCTTACAACCATTTTGGAAAAGTATTTTTTCCCACCTATCCCTATCCCATTCAACATATGAGTACTAAATAAAACATGAATCTTGCTAAAAATAGGATGAGATCATGTAAGGAAAGCCAATGCCAGTGCATTTACAGAAGTCTGAATTGCAATAATCCTTTTTGCATTTGACTTTTCAAGCCACCTCTCATAAAATTGTTTTAAACCACACTTTTCCATTTCTATATAGAAATGTTTTTACCTAATATACTGAGGCATTATCCACGATTTCTATTTCTGTCTGCTTCCTCTACTATGCTTCTTTTGTGTGATATACTCAGAATGTGGGCAGTAGCTGTGAGCTATTTTTGGTATGTAATAGTATAGATGTGAACAATGGATCACATGTTAGAAGGAAGGAGGATTCTGCAGAAGTTATCTCATTAGGTGCTATTAAAAGTACATAGCTCACAAATAATGTGAAATGCAGCAGCCTCCCAGGACAGGAAAGACATGAAACTCATTTGTGAGTCAGTGAACAGGAAGAGAATGCAGTGGTGTATTTTATCAACTGATGGGTGCCGTCCACCTTCTAAACGTATTTTGACTCAATGTCACTGTACAGGCACAAATCTTATCCTTCACCTTGGTTTCCCAGTTAAATTTCCTTCTGTTTCTTGTCTTTTCTCAACTAGGGGGAAAACAAATGTTCTTATTTCATTCTTTATGTGTTTCTACGTGAGCAGCACTTACTGAGACCTGTGTGCAAAGCTTGCTGCAATGTGTTATCCTCGAGCGTTTCAGTGCTGCAGATCTGGGATCTGTTGCACCTGGGGAGTCACAGAAATCCAGGCTTCTGAGTTTCCCTGGCATAGCTTTCATGTTGTGCATGAACATATGCTTAAAATACACTGTGTGGGCCATGTCCAGGCACCCCCATTGCCCTTTCCCTTACTGAAGGTGCTGCTGGCTCATCAGGTCAGTTTTAGCCCTTGGCTGGAAAGCTGCTGGAGTTTACTGAGAGGTGCTGGGAGTTCCCTGGTGTTTTCCGTTGGAGAAACCTACATCCTGTTACTGGGGCACTTCCTTTTTCCTTCGCTAAGTGAAAGAGCTCCGGGAATGCAATGTTTATGTGTTCTGAACTCTTTCTGGCTCATGTCTGTCTATGAACAGCAAGTACCTAAACAGAAAGGAAAAGCCATATAGTAGGGTGCTGATTTAAAAACCAACAAAGAGAGAACGTCACTAAGAAATGTATATGTACAAGTATGTACATGTAAGTATATACATGTGTATAAATGTATTCAACACTGTGCAATTGACCCTAAAAAGCCGAAACTTCAGGCCTGAATAATTTATGTTCTAACTGTAAATTCCTTGCGTATGCCTGTCTGTACCTATGTCTATACAGCATGTATGTGAGTGTGTATCTGTTCATGTCCCTGTGTTACAAAGACCCACCAAGACCCGACCTTCGGTCTTTGTGAAGCGCCGGTGGGGTTTGCAGGGCGCCAGCAGCCGCTAGAGGGGACTGCGGCTCCGCAGAGGAGCCGGACCGAGGGGCTTTAAAGGAGCGCGGCTTTCTGTCGCTAACACGTGTTTGGTGTTCGGCTGCCAGGCCTGGGCTGTGTCTGTGCAAGAGGCAGGTTGCGCCTGGAGCTTTGTCTTTCACCCAGCTGGACCACGGAGGGCGAGGGACCGTGCTTCTAGCAGCGGATCCCCGGGGCGGAGGGTGAGTGCGGAGGGAGGCTGCTGCCGTGGGGATAATGCCTGTCCATACAGGAGGACAAGGAGACCCCTGCTGCCCCCGGGTGTTTTCTTCTAGAGACTTACAGTGCCCAAGTGATATGTTTGATGTGGGACTGCCGGATGCACAGGGAAACCTGTAAATGAAATCTGACCAGGCAAAAGTTTAATCCATACACATCCCCAACCCCCATTTCCACAACATCAAGACAGAACTATATATATGTTTGGCTGCACAAGAAACCCTTTCAGTGATACTTCTTTAAATGATTGCTATTTAGGTTTCTATGGAAAGGAGAAAGCTTAAAATATGTGTGCATTATGTGGATATCTTTGGAATAAAGCAGTCCTTTATTCAGTTATGATACTTATTCAGGAACAGTCAGTGGATAAAGTAAGCCTGGACAATAAGCATCCTAATAGAGCTGAGACACCTGGTTCATGACCCCTGTCGTTTCCATGTCCCATTAAGTTTATTACAGTGACATGTCACAGTGTACAAGAGTAAACCCATGTTGACGAAATCCTTTCCTTCACTTAGGGCAAAGAGAAGGTCTCTAAGCTCAGAGATATGGTAGCAACAATATTAATACCTTTTCTATTTCTTTTCAGGCTAAATACTACCGCCTTCTCCTTTTGCGGAAATTCCTATTACAGCTGAATACTGTGCTAAGTCCCTGGCACATAGTCCAAATATGCCAGAAGCCTTCCCGCCTTTCCTATTCCTCCCAGCTTGCTTTACTGCACTTTAATAATAGCTTGTTCCCTTAAAGCTTTACAGAACTCTCAAATGCCTTGAAGAGTAGTAGTCTGGCTTGAAGATCAGTGAAGCCAATTAGGAACGTTTCACTGATTTCGGTTAATTTGGATAAACCTTCTATCCTGCTCTAAAACTTATTATCTTTGTCTTATGTTTTTCAAGCATTTGTGAGATGAAGAAGTGTGCTGATAGCTTTAATTTATGTAACTACCTGAGCATGGTGTGGTTGACTCTCAAAGCCTGAGTTGAACAGCAAAGCCAAGATCTAGGCTCCAGAGCACGCTTCGTGCTCCCAGAGCATCCTGGAGACTTGTTTGTTTACAAAAATCAGCCTGAGTTTGATCCATGTGAGGCATGAGGTGTATGACTGTGAAGCTTTCAAAGGGCCTGGCATAACTGTGGAAGCATACGGCGTACAGTGGCACCAGGTTGGAGAGTCCCAGCTGGGAGCTCGCTAAGCTGGTATGAAGGAGCCTCTCAGCTTGGCAAAGGGACCCATAAACAGGGGCACTAATTCTCTCTGGTTTGTGCATCTCTACTCTGAGATATATTCAGAGAACCAAAGGTACTGGAGAAATCTGCAAGATCATTCAGTAGCTTCTCAGAAACCAGATGATCAGAAACCAGAAAATCAGCTGGAAATCCCTTTTCTTAAAAAAAAAAAAAAGCAGGCAATTGCAGGTCAAAAGAGCAGAGTCATTAGAAAGCAGCAAGTCCAGGAAGGGGAAAGTGAGGACAGCCTAGAAACAGCCCTTTTAAAAGCAATAGGAGAGGGAATCCCCTGAGCTCCAATTTATATAAGGAAATGTCAGGAGGCAGGAAACAAGCACTGTGGTTCAACCACAGTGAGAAATAGGGCTTTTGTGGCTTTCTGTGGTCACCCAGGGTCTCTGTGAGGTGACTTGATTTTTTGAACACGGATGGTGATTGAGGTGAATCACCACAGGTAAAAAGAGAACAAAACCTCCACAGTCATGTGGACTCTGGCCTCCTGAATCCAGCTGGAAATCTGCTACTCCTTGCACTTCCAGGCAGTCCCAGATACTCTTTCTGTTTCCTGACAGCCCCCAGAGGCATCATCAGATGTGGTGGTAGCCTTAAGCTTTCACCAACCGCACTACAAAACAACTTCTGTGTAACCAGGATATAGTAGAAAAGTTTCAACCCCTGGCTTTGAGCAGGTGATTAAGTGCTTTATAGTCTGTGCTATGCACACCAGACCCCATACTACCCATAGCCACACTAAGCAACATGCACCATTTCCCTTTTTTCACTTATTTATCTTTGCAAGTTTATATTGGGGTGTTTTCTCTGCTGCTTGGTTACAGCTTTGTGTTGGACTGTGAGTAACTGCTTTGGTTGTTTTTTCTCTCATTTGGCCTAACTGGTCTCATTGATTTAAAATAAAATTAAATAATAAAGACATCCAAATGCATAGAAGAAAGCACCAAAGCGACTGCAGAGCAGGTTGTTTTTAGTGTCCTCATTTTCACTTGCTGTTTGACTTTGGTCTGCTGTGAAGGGCCACCCATCAGTGTTTGTATCTGCACACGCACGTACGCACGCACGGATACAATGACCTCTTTCATAGTCAGGCTTTACCAGTAAATGGAGAGTAATGTTGAGTGCCTGCTGTTCTCATGTTCATATAATTAGTTTGGATCTGATCATATACACTTTTCAATGCTGCCTGTAAGGGCTTTGTAGCCTCAGATGTCGTACAACATCCCTTTCCCATCTCTGGTTAAGTACCAAGCTGCTAGAGCATCTCTGTGTGAAGTGGATTTCAGACTCTCTGGAAAAGATTCTTTTTATTCAAAAATTCCTTGTAAGTGTTCTCCAGTAAACCCTTTGGTTTAGAAAAGGCTATGAAAGGCTTCACTTAACAGTATTACTGGAGTCATGTAGCAGTGAAAAATGTAAGAGTCCAAGAATTTGTTTATAGCAGCTTTTTTAGCAGGTTGAAATTAAAAAGTATAAAAAAATCAGTGCATATAAATACTCCTGTTTATACATTTTACAGTGCAAAAGTTCAAGAAAGATAAAATTAAATACAAATTTTATTCTGTAGATATTGTCAATTTATGAGCAGCATTGTAGCCAAGTCATATCACTGTGGAAAGACAGGGGTTCTCTTGCTTACCATGTCTCTCCAAATTACCTGCAATGAGTTTTGCAGACGTATATAAACATATCCCCAACTAAGAGTTTTCTCAGTATATTATAAAGCCCAATTTTTATACCTGATAATCACAAAGGGCTTGGGAGTGAGAAAGGTACAGGGCTAGTTGAGGACATAAATGTCAGGCACACTGTCACACCTGTAAAATGTGTGTATGGAGTGGAATGATTTGAACTTGCATATTTGGTGCTGTTTATTTTCTAGTTCCCTAAAGCATCAAGGATAGACACATCATATCAGCCATACCTCATAAAATTGACTCCTACCTTGCACTGGCATGCTGTAAAACGTGTTTTAAATCCTAGCAGCAGTCTCCCTTCTGCTTGGTAAGTACAATGTCAGCTGCCGCTGGTCAGCTTGATCTTGCACACTTACAGAGCAGTCACTAAGTGGGAGGCAGGCTGTGCTGCTGAGCAGCAGCTGGGGTAAGCATGTGCCCAGCCAAGACTTGGACATGCACCTCCTATTCATTCAAGGCCCATACCGACTGTGTATATTTAATGCCTGTGAATCTAATGGCTGTAATCTTGCACTGTGCCTGGCCATTTGGGAACAGGAGATCACTGGTAGCTAAAAATATATGTGTAGTGAGTGTAAAGTGATAAGAAAATGCTGAGGAAATATATTAATTACATGGACAAATATGGTTGGAACTAAGTTCATCTCACAGAAGTTGCTCAAAAAGTCATTTAAATCTATGGCGTCAAAGTTCAAGTTTGTTTCAGCGTAGATTAGACTCATGCATCTGTATTCAGTTATCTAAATGCAGATCCTGTGTGATTCTAAATGCTTGTGAGACACCCCGCCTGCTGTTCCAACAAACTTCAAATCTTTTGCAAATTCAGTGTCATACGGCAACCCTGTGAGGATGCCTCGAATGTAGGTACTCTAGAGTAGCACAAGATACCTACAGGTATTCCTTGCATACTTTAAGTGGCTTTGACACCAAAACCCGGTTGTCTTAATTCGGGGCTAAATCCCTCTCCTAAAATTCAGTGACACCAATTCCAATAAACAGACTTCAAAAATTCAGCTTCGCAAATGTCCGTCAATATGCTTGT
Source organism: Psittacus erithacus (assembly GCA_009867235.2). Classification (NCBI taxonomy): domain Eukaryota; kingdom Metazoa; phylum Chordata; class Aves; order Psittaciformes; family Psittacidae; genus Psittacus; species Psittacus erithacus. Next base: position 23,333 of record WYDI02003319.1, read on the forward strand.
ACTAATAACTAGATGATCAGTATCACACTGATTTAGTAATGATGAAGGCTTTGGGCACGAGTCACAGGCTTAAACTAAGATGAGAAACAGAGGATCTAATTATTATTCATTGGAAATATGAAGGAGTTAGATTTTTGCTTCCTTAAATGACTCAGTGACAAAACAGCCTCACAACTCTTCAAATTTGGAAACTAAAAAATATTGCTTTATGAATAACGATGAAGGGAATAACACAGTATTCTCACGCTTAATAAGCTGTCATCAGTTACTGAATCCAATTTGGAAGCTGGAGATGTTCCTGTGGTCCTTTCTGGAACCTGTGTTATTTATGTAATGCAACATTTCATCCAGCCATGCTGCAAGGTCCCCTTGAGCCTCAAGTTTGTTCTGAAATATGGCAATTTGTGATTGTTAGCAAGATGAAGGTTGAGATTTCCCCTCTGTGAATGGGACCATCTGCTGATATGATCTCATGGGTAATGGCCTCTTCCATGAAGGAGTAAAAGCCTTGCCTGCATGAGAGGTCTTCTCCTCCACAGCCATGTGGTAGGCACACCATAGTAAGGCACACTAGCGCAGATGCAGTGTGTTCTGAAGGGCAGTATTTTTTCAAGAGGAACTTCATGCTTTTGCTCAGAGCAGTGCATCCCTTCTGTGTCTCCTCTCCTTTGGTGTGGCACTTGACTACATGCAGAGTTTAGTATGGTCTAGAAACAGATTTCACTGCACAGTCCCTTCTTTGTTTCCTTGGTGAAGTTATTAGAACTAGTTACTGCATCCACACCTGGGGATACTCCAGTGTTTTCTCCATGCTGTAAATGATACTTCAACCCTATTTTAGCTTTTACGTAGTTTTTCTGTACTGCTGATTGTGTTATTACATATTTGTTGCTTCTGACCTTAATGGTCATACTTCCTTGGCAGGCACTATCTCTTGACACCATGTGAATGGCATATAGCACAGGCCAACACTCCCCAGCCAGTCCCAATATCCTTTTTCATATTACTGTCAGATGGTCAGCTCCCACTAAAAGATTTTTAATGCTGTGCTATAAAACTTTAATATTCTACAGGACTACCCAGACACAGGTCTCTGGGACACAGACATGGACTTTGTTTTCATTAGAACATACAAAGCAGAAAAGCACTGCAAAACCTTCTTTTCCCCCAACGCGCACATGAATATGGCTGGTGCAGTTCACCTCATTACTTTGTAATGACTACGGTGATTTCCAGCTTGAGCTAAATACTATCTATGTAATTTAGTTTGTTAATAAATGTGATGCTACTTCTCACCTTTGTATCACCACTGAATAACACAGCGTCTGTTTTGGATGCACATGGAATATGCCTCATGGTGTCAGTTAAGCCATAACTTTTGCTTCTACTGCATCATTTGATCACTGATAACTCTAAGTCATCATGAGAAGAGTCTTCGGCCTTTATCACTTATCCTTTTGTTGTCTTGGGTTTAATCTGGATAATGTCAGGTAATTGTGGTTTCAGTACAGTGGCTGGTTTCTTGGGATGGGCCCCATTTGTATACAAAAGCAGTCACCCAGCCTCAGTGGAACAGACCTATAACCTGGGAGCAGCCAAGCTTTAACAAAGCTCATTATCAGCTACTCCAACCAGACACACAGTGAAAGAGTATTTCACACCCAGTTTTACAGAACACCTCGTTTGATGTCACCATTTTAGTTTACACCATTTAGTCTGTAATAACTGATATGACTGGTTATATGAGATTAAACCTTTAACTTAAAAAATATGTTCCTAGCTAAGAAGTATAGAGTATGCATTTTTATTCTGCTTTGTGAGTTTTGTAGGAGGCAGTCTGTCTCTTCCTCTCAAATGTTCCTGATTTATTGTCATGGAAAAACTACACCTCTAATTTTGTAAAATGATGGAATTTTTATTTTATTTTTTACCATGACAGAACTTAGGGATAGATGGAACAGGTCACTAAAGTGTCTTCAAAAATATTTCACTTTGGGACACAAAGTAGAAAGGAAAGATTTAGCTTATTGCAAAATGTGGAGATTTTAATCCCTGTATAACTGCGTGCCTGTACAGGCATAGTAATCAAAAAGCAGTATTCCCTAAGAAATCACAAGTGTTTTATATGCTTTCTAGCAATGCATCTGAGGTAGCTGCATGCCTCATTATCAAAATATCTGCAAGCTTCACAATATGTAATGTTTTCTCTTACAACATTCCTACTAAGGAGAGAATGCCTCTGTCCTCCTTTAGCAGAGAACCAGGAGGCATTGCATTAAAAAGACCACTGCACTGAACTTGAACATCTGAACTTGTTTCTGAACTTGTTCCAGCACACAAACTGTTATAGCTCAGACCAGTGTGCTGTGCTTGACCTTCCTGCTGCAGGGAAAGGAAATGTCCAGAAGAGAATGCATCTGTATAGCACCCTCAGCAGTCATACAGATAGGTATAGCTATGCAGCTGTATAGCTCTGATAATGCAGACATCAGTCCGGGCTAATGCAAAGCAATGCCAGTTGGTCCAGAAAGACTATAGGGACTGCAGAACTTGAGCCAGGTTGTCCAGAGCATGTCTGGTGACATGCTCTGGTGACAGTGCTGCGCTTCGCACCGCCGCCCTACTTGCACTTACAGAGGTGGTCAAGGCTCTGTGGCTAGCGTGTCAAGGCACTGGCTGCCATAGCTAGTGGAGCTTTCTGGCATCTATCTTAAATCTAAGCCAATTTGGGAGCAAATTAGATCCATCTATCACATACTCTGGGTATTGAGTTCAGTGCAGAAGAAAGCAGTCTTTTCCAAACAGCTAAAGAGATAGTACTGCAAGACTAGAGATGTTAATCAAGAAGGGGGAGATCTGATTTTATATTCCTGTCATCCTGATGAGATTCAGATTGTCCTTCCCCAGAGACTGAACTCTTTGACAGTCTACTGACAAGCCTGTGGTGATGGTCATCTATTCTACAGGCAAATAGGAGACTGACAGGAGCACAGAAAGCAGAAAAGAGTCTAATTCTGTGGGCTACTATTTCTAGGTGCATCCTTGGCAAGGAGAAAACTTTGATTCTGCTTCCTGCCTCCATGTTGGTCTCTGTGTTTGAGCCAATGACCTTTACTGAGGTAAATTCAATACAACATTGCCAAGGTTTTATGCTGCATGAGGCAGTCATGGCAAAGTGTAGACTGGAACAATGTTAACCAACAGTCACCTCAACTGGTAAATTGTTTTTCTCAGTCAGTGCTGAGATTGCTGCTAAATTATTGTCAGTAATCCCTTCTCCCATGGAAAGTGGTAGGGGATGGGGTGAAGGAGTTTTAAGGCATACGAATGGGATAAGGTCAATAGGTTAGAAAATTGCCTGGCATGAAAGCAAGTGCTGAGAGTGCTGGAAGACAGAACTGTTGCTGGTGGTGGCAGCGGCACAGGACAAATAGGAAATGAGAGCCAAGAAGGAGCTGTGTCATGCAGGGTGTTTGCAGAGAGTTTGAGTTGTGCCAACATGAGGAACAGCATAATGGGGAATTCGTGTCATTGTTCCCAGTTTCTCTAAGTGAAAAATTACAACAACGATCTTTGCAGTTGTCTGAAGAGACGTAATCTTTCTTTTATTCAGTGGATATATATGTTTAATTGAGAGCCACATGCCTCTGAAAAAAAAGGAAGGATCTGGCTTCAAGGCTATTATAGCTTTCTAATGGTTTCCTGGCATTCAGGATCTCATTACCAAGGCTGTTGCCACAGTTTCTGTCTGTCTTTGTACCCCCAGCCACTCTGAAAACATGCGAGGAGCTTCATTCGTGTGCCAAGGCCATGCGGGTGATTGGCACTGCCACAGGGCAGTGGGGTGGGCAGGTTAGCATCACCTGAGCGATTTTCAGCATGTAAAGCTGGGTATGCTGTAGGGCTGCATGAGCTCAAAGAATTTTTCATTTCCAGGTAGAAGGATTTTTCTTGGGCTTGTTCACATTTTAGGATATATCAAAGTCCTTCAAAACAGGTGGTAATCTTGAAAAGATTTGAAGAGATTTCAGCAATTATAGCATGTGATGTTTAAGGCTGTTTTCATACCAAACCATGCTTATGGTGCTAGTTGTCTTCTATTCCATGGGGCCCTGTTAAGAAAGTGGAGGGGCTCAGGGGTATAATATGAACTCACTGAGTTTCCTATTTGTTTTTCGTGAGGTTTGTTTCTCTTCTTCACTGGGACAGGAGAGGTATTCTTTAGTTTTAAATTTTAATTCTTAGTTCTTTAAAGTCAGATTTCAAAGCTACAGAAATCCAGGTCAATCTTTACAACTCTGAGCTAGCAAAGAACAGAAGGTTTGAGGCATGAAAGCAAGCAAATCAGTCAATCAGTCAATCAAACAGTTAGTGTCCTTCTGTGGTAGGCAAATAATCCATAAAACATCATGTCAAATGCTGTAAATGAATGGTCTCTCCTTAGTTCAGGGGACAGTGCAGGGTGTGCTGGAGTTTCTCTTTATACCAGGTAATATCACTTGCCAGAATAGGAGACTTTGATGAAAAATTTTGGCAGTATCTTGAGTTATAGTCAGCTGTCACTTATTATCTACAATTATAGCAGCATGACAAGTCTTTCTTGGCACTTTAGACACTTTCAGAGGACATTAGAAAGATATTTAAGTTGGGTGAGAGATAAAGTACAAAACGAGGGCAGGATTTTGAAATCTAGGGATTAAGAGATGCGTATGACTAGAAAGCTCCTATCTCCAAACTGTCAGTGATTGGTTAAACAATATTTAACCACTTTTTTTCTTGGTTGGTGGTCACTGATGCCTGCTACAACAACATGATTATGGGTCATCCTGACACTTACTCAAAATGGTGCTACACAAAAAATGTAAAGCTGAAGTGTTATGAAGCACTTTTCATTGGCCAACATTTACATAAAGAATAAACAGGGTTGTTGGTATGGGAAAGTTTATATAAACAATATTTTCCCTTACCACCACACTTGGAACCAGTTACAATACTTCTGTTAAAACATGTGAGATCAATCATCTTGAATTGCTGAGTTACAGGATACATTTGATTGGTATTCATTGTCTCAGGTAGCATCCTATGCCTGTTTCTTTGTATTTTGTTCCTTAACTAGTCCATTATAAAACTTAATTATACTTCACAGTTTGCAAATAATTTAATACAAAGAAATACTAAATTTACTTCAGGAATGTTACTTCAGTTGTCAAAGCTTACTAGGAAATTGGATCGCAGTATGTACTTTTTCCCTTATCTATGAAAACTGTGCCTAAGGGCAGAAAAAATAGTGTGGAATTAAAGCAAGTAGTTGTATAGTAGATCTGGTAGCGACCAATGAATAGGTGAAGCAGTAAGTTAGAAATCAGCAGAGTCAGCATTTAATTGCTGATTCTTGAGCCTTAGCCTGCCATCACTGAGGCAAGACTAAATTCTGCAACTGTCCATGCTCAAGAGAGCCCTAAGCTAGCTCTGAGTGAAAGCTGTGTCTACAGCTGCACTACATACAGATGTTGGCTTGGTCCTGCCAACAGTATACTGCTGTGAGCACTGCTCTGCCTCTAGCTTTGGTTCAGGGCTGCACAACCATCACTGGCCTAGTGCGCTCCTGGCTGTGAGGATCAGCTACACAGCAGCTCTGCACTGAGTGTCCTGATGCACTGCTAGCATGCCCTGGGTGCTCTGCTGGTCTCAGATCTTGCTGCTGCAGGTCTGCACGGCTCCACTTACCTTTTGGTTGTGGGCCAAAGAGAGATTTGCTAGGCTTTGTTTTGTTTTGTTGCCAATGCTCTTTGAAGGTTTTGTAGACAATTCAGCCACAGCTTACGGTGAACAGTGGTGAAGGACATCTCCATGACTGTATGTTGGTGCCTGACCCCCCTATATAGCTCTGCAGAGGACCCTCATTAGCACACTAGCTGTTCTCTCTTGCTTTACAATGTGGCTAGTCAGAGATTTTAAAAATAGATCATCTTCATAACCATGTGTTGTGGTTTAAGCTTAGTCGTAAATTAGACAAAGCATGTAGCCTGCTTGTTTTCCCCCCACAACCTG
>WYDI02003321.1:4470-30636 GCA_009867235.2 Psittacus erithacus
TACAGATAATGTACTCAACCTCTGTCACAAAAAAGTGAAGCTTCATTTAAACAAGATTAGTGAGATCTTAATTCTCACTTCATGGGAGTTTGGATCCTTGTATGATTTCTCAAATCCCTGTGCTGCTCAGGCCCTATGTTGATTCCTAATGCTTTTGGTTGAGTATTTCTATCTTCTTTCCTTCTTTTGCCTTCTACACCCATAAGGCATTTCTTAATAGCATTATAGAATCATAGAATCATAGAATAGTTAGGGTTGGAAAGGACCTTAAAATCATCTAGTTCCAAGGTGCTATGCAGAACCAGCTTCTTCCATCAAGATGCTTTATTGCATGCATCATGAATGGTTGACTCTCACTTCACATTTTCTTTCACTTGTGATTTCCAGACTATGTCAATATAATTTATGTCAGGTTAAATACAAATAACACATTATGTCTTATGAGGTCAGTGTTCTCTCAGTTCCTTATTGAACTTATCCAGGTTGCTTTGGGGCTGACAACAGTATTCGAATCCCATTAGCTATGTAGCACACTTTGCCATTTGTTCTGTGGAAGATTGTAAGAATTTCTGTCCTTAGGCTGGACTATAGATTTGAACGAAGAAATGAATTATTTAGAGATTATCAATTTACAGATTTCTGATTCTAGCACATTCTGAACTCAAGCAGAAGATATACTCCTCACGTCTAAAATACCCTTTGAAAGCCTAGGCTTTCAGAAGGATAGTATAGGAGAATATATTGCTGCTAGAGTCCACTTAGGACTTAGGTACACTTAAGAAAGAGCTCCAATATGGCAGCTACTTCTTGAAACCTTTAAGATTCAAATGAATCAAGCAAAGTCAGCTGAGCCCAGGTACATATTATTCTGCATGTCTCAAAGCTGAAATATGTTTACTTTATCTCCTTTGACAGAGATGGCTGGTTCTGTGCCACCGAAGCCTTCATTGACTTCCAGAAGAGGTACACATAAAAAGGGTTAGGAGGATTAGGCCATGAAGGCACAGCTTTTCAGAGGTACTGTTTCTGCCAAAGAAACAGAGGCTTAAAAATGAAAGAAATAGGTGAAAAAACTGCACATTTGTTTCATTGGCACAAACCTGCTCTCTCTTTTAAAGAAAGTGAGATGTACTCTGAAATCTTGTGAGGTTTTTACTTAATTTGCAATTAAAAGATTTTGAAGCAGCATGCATTTCAAGGAAAGAGGAAAGGGAAGAAAAGGCCAAAGGAGATCAACATTCATCTTAAGCAACATTCTGACCGTGAAGAGAAAGACACGCATTGCGTAAACACTGGAAGCAAGGTGCACGCTATAAGAATAGCTAATTTGAAATGATTGCAATGAAATAGGCCACCTTGGAAATCAGGCTGGTATATGTGACACTTTTGTAAAGGATTTTGGCAAGAGATTTTTAAAGTTATCATCCTGACTTATTTTATAAGTAGAGGAGGATAACTTCAATTCGAAGAATCCCTTGCCTTGCCTGGCCTTGCCTTGCCATGTGTTGCCTTCCCTTCTTCCTGCATTTGACATACTGAGAACACAAATATGTACAAAGTGAAGAGTTCAAGGTGAAAGCTACAAGACAAAGAGATCAAAGTAAGCTCTGGGACTTTCCACATCTTTGAATTTCATTTCTTCTGCCCCTGATGTTTTTCAGTAAGAGGAAACTCAGCTATGGGTCATATAGAGTTCAAAACTATTTAAATTGCTTCTGTAAAGAGCAAAATATAAATATATCAAATCAGCAGAGAAAAAAACAAGAAAGTGTTTCACATTTACTTACCTATAGTAAATGCTCTGTGGTTTGTGACCTATCAAGTGTAGAGCGCTACAAATGCCGAAGGTTCCTGGTCAAAGTTCCTTGGGCAGATATAGTTTGTATTTGTCCTGTACATAAGTGAAACTGCAGTATTGATCAAAGCTAAATGCATCAAACGTGAAATTGCTCCCAAAATCTTTCAGTGAGGGAATAAATGTCATGCATTATATATATCATGAAGACTGAGAAGCAAAGAGATTAGGGACCCGGTGAAGAGAATTATGAAATTGCATGTGTTAAAATTGAAGGGAAAATCTTTCTTGTCACACGATGGACAAGACCAGTAAAAATTTTAAATTGTGTGAGAAAAATCAACTATTTAATGCCAAAGGAAAAAAAAAGAGCATTTTTACTCCTGGGAGATTAAATGATCATCTTTACCTGTTCATTTGTTGCTATTTTTCTGAAGACTTTAATTCGACCCAATCTTTTCTAGTGTGTCCTATCATCTGGCAAAAATCCATTTTCCACTGTTTCCTTGCTGCTGCTTTCCATGGGTGATTTTATCAATGAATGTGTTGATATTTTCCAATTATGACTTTTCTTTTTAACCAACAGATTCTGTAAAATCGAATCTATTACCTTGTAAGCATGCCCTGAAACAAAAGGGTATAGCAAAATATCAGTAGTGGAAATGGAAAGTTTGTTTCTGTATCAAAAGCACACCTAAACATAAAAGTAAATATCAATAAAGAATTCAAATGTTTTCATATTTTTATCTCTGAACTTCTGATGCTATTTCAGACAACTCCAGTGTTACAGATTTGGGACTTGAACACACAAGTTTTAAACATGAAGTTGCTTTCCCTCTCATTTACATAATGTAAAAAGATGTGCTAATGTTCTCCTAAAATGCTTACCAGTTTTACATAGCACATAGATATTGTCTTCAGGAGATGATAAAAGATTCAGTGTTTGAATTTCATTATGAGCTCAAAATACAGACTGAATTTCCCTGGGGTTTTTATAGTATTAGCAGAATGAATTATGGTTCTCATGACATTTGTAGCTAATATGATATAATTTTATGGTCAAGAGCTTGCAAAAATAGTTTTGGTTGTCACTGTTATTATGTAGTGGAGTGAACCAGCAACCAGACTCCAGCCATGCATCCTAATGGGTCGATCAAAATGTCTCTGGACACTGCTGGAGCCAGAATTTCACCTAATGTCTTGAAGATCTGAGTAAAAATATCTTACATGCAAAAGCAAATGTATACATTTCTGCTATAGTGATTTAAAATGTCTTTAAGAGAAGTATATGATAAGCATTAAGTAAAATCTAAGCACTGGAGATAAAAGCCTGATACCTATTTTTAGAAAGAATTACACGTGAGAGATAACAGTGTAGTTACTGTAGGTTTGTCTTCCCATAAATGCTGAAGTAGAAACCTATTTGTTCTTTATTTTTAAACAAATACCATGTCTCATCAGCATAAATATGAAAGTCATACTTCCCTGAGGTTTCATTAGCTTGTTCATATATATGAAAGATTATAGTCTGAAAGCAAATGCGTTATCTTGTTTATAAATTAAATAAATACATACTGAAACAAAATCATATATTGAGCTTATTTCACATAAGAGCTTGTACATGAACATAATGTTTTAAATAATGAATGGTTCTAATAGGCAAACATTCATGCAAAAGAAAAAAAAACAAATTTGTGAAGAGCTTAGAATTAGAGTGTGAAATGTAAATTGTGTGGATGCTTTCAGCAGAAAGCTGCAGTCTGGCTTGAATGAAACAAAGCAGGATGTGTTCTAGTTCTGACAACTGTCTATCCTGCAAAAGAAGGAGAAGTTTTTTTCAGTTTCTTTTTTTCCTTTTTTTTCCCCTCCTTGCCTATGTAGAATATTACATCTTAATAACAAGATCCCTGTCTTACATTATCTACAGAACTATTCTCAGCTGGCATCTCTAGGTGATACTGTAATCTAAATGATATTAACAACTTCGACATTTTTCAAGAATTAAATCTACAAAATATAACTGCAGAAACAGCTCTTCTTCGCTCAATGCATTGTGTGTTTGTTCAGACAAAAATAAATCGAATACAAGTACTGACGCAGCTGAAAGAAAGAAGGAAGGTCTCTTCTCAGTGACGTTCAGTGAAAGGGCAAGAGGCAATGGGCACAAACTGAAATACAGGAAATTCTATTGAAACAGAAGGAATACCAGTTTTTAACTGTGAGTTGAATAAGACACTGAAATAGGCTGCCCAGAGAGGTGCTGGAATCTCCACTCTTAGGAACATTCAATCTCCAACTGAATACAGACCTGGGCAACCTGCTTTAGCTAGCCTTGCCTTAATCAGGGAATGACACTAAGTGATTCCCAGAGGCACCTTTGGCTCTTCAGACATTTTGTGACTGTGTGATTCTGTATTTGGATTTCATATTAATTTTGATTATTTTTTTCCTTCAGGTTATAGTTTAACACATTTTAAGCTTGGCATTAAAACTTTCTAAAGACTGTCTCTGAAATCTACAGATTTCAGGCACAAAGAGTGAATTATATCTTTGGCTGATCTCTTCCATGGTTATTTATCTTGAAGTCTCATTCAGGTTACAGCAAGTGTATGGTCTTACTTCTGATTTCTTATCTGAATGTAGCTGATTTCAGCTGCTGGCAAGAGGAACTTGTGAGGCCTTTGTCTTCAGGAATAAAAAGCCCTCCAGTGTCTGACAGCTTCATCGGAGTTCCACTTGAAGGTCTTTCACTAAGAAGACTGCAGCACTTCACACATCCCTTTACAAGGTCTTATATGTAACCATTTTGTCTATTATGCTATTATTCTGTCAGTAAATCAATGCATTTTCATAAACCTATTAAACTGTATTTTAAAACCCACTGCTCCAGCAACTTCTCTGAACTTGACACCTACTCAGACCCTATCACGTTACAAATTATTTAAATGGCTGCATATGCGCTTCTTGCGTTCATCTTTTTTGCGCTTTACATGTTGTCATTTGTGATTTTTCTCTAAACACAAACACTTTCACTGTTAATTTTGTTTGTTTAATTTTCTAGAACAGGAAACCAAAGTAATTTAACAATCTTCCCAAAAATAATGATGATATGCTGGGAAAAACTACCCTGATTTCCTCATATCACTAAAGTATTACTCTCAGTTTAGAAGCAGGACATTCAGAAGTTCTGATTCATTAGAAATAAAATGACTGCAGTTTGGTCATGAACTCAAGAATAAATTATTCACATAACTGGCCAAGAGATTTGTTCATGCTACAAAATGGAGACTACATAAATTCTTTTACGCTATATATTTTGTTCTAATTCAAAAATCTGTCAAACTTACCCACCCAATTTCTGCCGGGAGCAAAGGCCAAGAAGACTACTTGGAAAATGGTCAAATGATCACTCTTTCTAGAACGTAGTTCAAGCCTGGCCCAGAGCCTATCACCTATGAATTTTATTCATATTAGGAATTAGCAAACAGCAGTTAGCACAAGCTAGCCCAAATTGACAGAAGTGTGAGTATGTGAACTTTAGCCAGCCCTACAGGTCTGGGAATTAGGTTTGTTATAAGAACAGAGGAGATCCTTGAGAGTAAACTACTTGTTAATCACTGAGAAAGCTGCAAAGAAGAGGAGCAAACTGTGAGCATCAGCAATGGTGACAGCGTTTCAGATGACAGGTGAATCTGAATGAGCTGAATAAGAATTGGGTATTTTCTATCCAATTCTATAATTTGCTACGTCCAAAGTAATTTATGACACAAACATTCTTTATTCAAGCAAGATGTCACCCTGGGTTTACAAGAATACTGGATTTACCTGAGAAATACTTCTACCTACACCCCAGACACCGTGTCTGCACTACAGACATTGGCTATAGTAAAGATCTGAGGACCAAAACCCCTAGCTGGACAACCAGAGGTACCCTAAGCACTGTAGTTTTTAATTCAGAAGGAACTTCAGAACCTATAGGTTAAGTTGTGCAAGCTAAGTGATTGTTTATTTCCCTAACTCTATCCTAAATGCACAGCATTATTTGAACTAGTAAATGGAAAGGCTTTGTTGCAACCACAGCAACAGCAGTAGCTTTCTGCCATGGGTTGAGCTTGCTGGGCTGCCAGACACACATACAGCTGCTCTTTCACTTCTTATCCATAGGACAGGGGGACAAAAAAGGTGGAAAATCTTGTAGGCCAAGATAAAGACAGGGAGATCACGGTACTCAGTGAGTATTACCAGTTCTTTGCCTGAGTTCATCTGCTATAACTGGGGGACCTGTCTCGGCTTAAACTGAACAGCTTTCAGGAGACAAACTTGAAACTGAGACTTGAAGCTTAACTCTGTCTTGAAGCTTAACTTTCCTGCTTCTTACGGAACTTGGATGATCCTTGATTCAAAAAAAGAAAAACACCTGCAAACAGCAAAGTCACCAGTTTTTGTTAGGGTGGTAAAACTATACCATATGAAAGGTATTTTCCAGCTTTGTTCTCCGTAGTAAAATGATATTTTTTGCACTTAACTTGCACAATTTGAGAGTCATGTCAGTTACCTTTTTACCTTTTCTTTGGTTTGCCCTAATTGAGAGCAGGAGAGCAAACACATCTATACAGCACACTATTTCTGTTCTTGAGATCCCTTTGTTAACGGGTTGCCCCCCTAAGGTTCCCTGTGAGAAGCAAAGGTTGTAGTCTGTGATGTTCTTTTGCATCTTGCTTTTTTCTGTATCAGAGTGAAGTATGCTGGGTGGATTGGTTGTTGCTCTGCTAATCATCACAGATGTTCATAACTCTAACATTTACAGGTACAGCAGTTTGCTGCTCTGCTGTAGGCCTCCAATCTGCTCTTCTGATACAGCTCAACAACAAAAACTTTTCTCTCTCCTTTTTAAATACTCAAGGAACCCACCTGAAAGGCTTTTTCTTTTTTAATGCAAAATACACTATTCTCTTCAATTTATCATGTCTTTTTTTACTCAGGAAATAAGTACAGAAAGTTAAGCAATCATGGTGATAAGAAATGCCAATCAGTGCATGTCCTGATGGATAAATATGCTTCTTTACATGTTATTTCTTGTCTACTAGTAGGGGTTCTGACAGAATAAATTGAAGCAATATTTAAAGCATACATTCAATCCCTCTGCTCATCATAAAGAACCATAGCAATGCAGAAAAATGGTTAACATGAATAAAGAAAGTAGGTATATAAATCAGTAGATAGATTAATAGAATATAGAAGCAGATAGATTCATATAATAGATTAATCCTCTAAGGAATATGATGGCAAAATATATCTGGCCTGCCAATGAAAGAAAACATTACCTGTTCTCTGTACCGGGCAAAGAGATGTTAATGGCTAGTTTTATCCAAGTAATATACAACACATCTGCTCCATTATATCTAGCAATTTGGGGTATGTTGCTGGCCAGTAACATCTCAATCCAGTTAAGGACTAGGAAAATATGTTTGTTATGATTTACACTAGCCATCATCCTGTCATATTAAAACTATCTGCTTCAGAAATCTTAGTTTTGGAGTTCTGCATAGGTTTGGGTAATTGTGGAGGGTATTGGATAGATGCATCGTAAAGTTATGACTTAAAGATCTCTCTACACAATAAAACCTTTCACAATTAGCACTGTTGCCAAAGAGTAAAATTTCAAGCCTCTTTACTATTAATCTTAAGTACAAAACTAGGTCTCCTTTGTTGTGCTTTTTTCCCCATAAGGAATTAATTTTAAAGGATTAGTAGATCAAATGAAAGGCTACGTGGTATTTTCATTTTTCTTCTTTAACTAACAGAAGGTAGAACCTATGTGCTGAAATCACCTTATTGCAAAATGCACTTACAGTACCAGACCCACTGAAAGCAAGGTACTACTGAATGAGCAAGAAAAAAAGAGACTACTGCAGGAAATGTATAAAGGCCTTACGTACCCAAAGGGCTCTATTACTTGTTGCAGAGGACAAGGAACAAGATGGGGTGGGAAACACACATATAAAGAAAGCACAACCCAAGAAAACACAAGATGTATAAATGACAGACATAGAAAGAGCATTTGTGTAGGCCTAAAGTAAAGGGAAATACGAAGTGACGGTTGTCTTATTATACCAGAGAGACTGCCTTAGCCTTTACTTTGCATTTTACAGGTGGTATTTTGCTGTGTTCTATCTCTTAGACATACTTTCAAAATTATCGAACTCTCCATAACTGTTTCACAATTCACTTAGTTGAATGCCAGACTTTTCTTTCAGCAATCCTGACAGCCCTAAACAGAATGAGAAGCAGATCAGACCTACAGAATCATCAGCTGCCACTGAAGATGGGATTAAAAAAATTGCACATTTCAAATGAAGAATAGTGTTGTTTCTTCATTTTTATTTTGTTGGTTGCTGAAAACAACAGAGGAGACCGATAGAGCAGAGCGAGGAGCCGACACCAGCAAGAAGTGAGAGTATTTTAAGAAGTGAGTAGTTTGTGGAAAGCCTCATTAAAAAAAAAAAAAAGAATCACAACAGCAAGAAATTCAATCTAGGTTCTAAAATTCTTTCATCCATCTGTCACTAATTAAAAAGAATGTCAAAGAACATATGGTCATGAAGCTACAGGGAGTTAAAAAAGAAAATCAAAGGAGCTGCACTAACTGTGCACCTTAATAACAGTTTTCAGTAAGTGCCTGACAAATCCCACAGAAAGGTAGATACAGGGTAGGATGGTGCCTTGGAATGAGGGACCACAAACAATTCAGCTATGACAACTTCTTTTCTTTTTCTGGTACTAAAAATTGCAGAAGTGATGAAAAACTTCCCTTGAAAAACACAAGGGAAACAGGCTGTGAGGGAAGCCAGACTCCTTCTGCTAGTTTGTATGTTAATGTTTTCCATGAATGTCATCCTTTTCTAATTGTTTTTGTTGATTCTCTTCCTCTAAGTTCTTCTGACTTCCGTATTAAAAAAAAAATCATAATTGACATTTTCTTTGCCATTACATTCGATTCATTATTAAAGACTATAGTTTTCAAGAATTTGAAAACTATTTTAAATAATAATGGTCTCGTATGTCTTACAGATTGAACAGAAAAATGAGAGAAGAGTATCTAATATTTTGATTTAATAAATAATATTGTGTGGAATATGTTAGACTAGGAATATTAAATGAATATTTTTTTACTACCACCACTTATCCTATACAGAATCTATTTCAATAGTCACATATCATTTTCTCTTTCTTAGCAGTCTGCATAATGCTGTTTATTCTTTAACATCATAATCATAACTTCCTCATAATTCAATCTAACGGCATTGTGAGTTTTATATGGGGAGTATTACATTACCCTGCAATTTATCTTTTCTGCTTTTCCTCATCAAAGTAATTTTTCACTCTTGTCCTTATCAGTCCTACTTCCATGTTCATCCATATTCCTACCAATTCTTCTTTTTTTCTTGCAGCAGTTCTTTTTGGGGGAGGAAGTGTGGAATAATTAAGAAGTGACAGTCTGCAGGAAGTGTGTCCTTATCAAGAATTTTTCAAAAAAGCCACTTATCCTTGAAAAACCACTCTTTTTTCTATGAAAAACTCTTCCTCTGGAAAAGCCCTTTCAGTAAAGTTCCCTTGTTTAAGATTGAATAAATCAGTACTTAAAAACCATAAAGAATAACCATCTTGGTTTTCAAAAATGCCCTTAATAATACTGAAAAACAACTGGTTTTAAAGGCTTTTAGATACTGAAAACATAAAAGATCATTTTAAAATGCTCAAACATTATCAGATTTTGTACATGATACTTTTCTTCAGAATTTTCATTTATGAAATGCATGGAGTTGCAGGGTTTGTTTCTCAGTTCAGGAATTGCCTCTGAAATCTCCAGCAATTTAAGTTGTGAAGATGACTCGCAGTTGAGTACATTAATATATAACAGAGCCCTTCCTGTATGTACTCATTCATCCATCATCCACAGATTGCTGGAGGCTGGGAAAGCATATGTAATGGGGGAGTGAGAAGGGAAGATACCACATACATTTCCTGTGTTCTTACAAACCTCTGTAGGTATCTGCTGCTGGTATACAACATCCACTTCTGCTCTTGTTTCAAGATAAATACTACAGGCCTGAAGAAGACAAAATATAAAACTTACTAGTCTCAAATCAGAGCATGGAAAAGCACCCACAGTCATTGTTCTGAACATTACCCCCTACACATTCTTAAAAATAACAAAAATTAAACTTTTACTGAAAATAATTTCTAGTTCGTGTCTTTCACTCTGTCTTTATTGCTAGATTCCTTCAGGATCTTCATAATCCCTATAACATGACACCTTCATATGCTTCCCCACCTATCTAGCTTGCTATAAACCAGAGGAATGGAAGCTCTTCCATGGGAAGTACAGGAGAGCAGCTTAGTTTTATTTCTTTATTTAATATCTTCATTTCCACTGACTGTATGGTTCTGTCGGCACTCTCTCTGATAGCTATGCAGAACAGCACATGGGGCCAGCTAGCTCAGTTTAGCAGAAAGTTGGGTCAGGTAACACACATATAATAAGGGTGAGATATAGAAATATACTAGTCCCTGATGTTGTCTCCTGGTTTTAGCTGGGGTAGAGTTCATTTTCTTAAGAGTAACTAGTATGGTACTACAGTTTGGATTTGTGACCATAACAGTGTTGATAACACAGGGATGTTTCTGTTACTGGCTGAGCAGTGCTTACACAAAGCCAAGGTCTTTCCTGCTCCTCACACCACCCCACCAGCGAGCAGGCTATGGGTGTGCTAGGAGTTGAGAGGGGACAGAGCTGGGACAGGTGATCCCAATTGATCCAAAGGATATTCCAGACCATACTGCATCACGCTCATCATATGAAGCTGGGGAAGAAGGAGGATGGGGGAAAGTTCAGAGTGATGGCACTTGCTTCTCAAAATGCTGTTATGTGTGACGGAGCCCTGGTTTCCTGGAGATGACTGAACACATGCCTGATGATGGGAAGTAATGAGTAAATTCCTTGGTTTATTTTGCTTGTGTGTGGCTTTTACTTTGCCTATTAAAGTGTCTTTATCTCAACCCAAAAGTTTTCTCACTTTTACCCTTCCCACCGTGAAAGGAGAGAACAAGTGGCTCAAGTGTGAAGCTTAGTTGCTGGCTGGGGGTATACCATGGCATAGAGAAATGTACAAGTTCTTTGTCTGCTCCAA
Organism: Psittacus erithacus; assembly: GCA_009867235.2. Classification (NCBI taxonomy): domain Eukaryota; kingdom Metazoa; phylum Chordata; class Aves; order Psittaciformes; family Psittacidae; genus Psittacus; species Psittacus erithacus. The sequence goes on from WYDI02003321.1 coordinate 15,457, forward strand.
GGCTTCCTTGTTTGGAGAATTATTTCCTTCATCCCACAGGAAAACCTTGATTTTCTCTAGTATGCAAAACCTGATTTTCACTGGTGTAAATCATAGATCCCAGTGTTGTGACAATAAACACTATGCTTTACAATATACTCTGTTGAAACTTCTACCTTAGCCTCCCAAAGTAATCTTTGCTTCTTACATTTCACTCTGATAAATAGAATAGTTCATCTTTCTTTATTCTCGCACTGAAAGAAGTGTTTTACAGATTCAAGATATATTCTTGCCGCTCCCCTCTGAACCCTGCTCATGGTCGAGCACAACTAACACCGACCTCATCATTAGAATTTCTTCCTAATAACACAAATTGCTGTTGGCAGCGGCACAGATTGCTTTGAAAGCTTGGCCCTGTGCAGTTCATCAAAACATCATTTGAAAAAAATTAGTAAGATTCTCAGTCATAGCTGAGATTTGTGAAAGTGGAACCTTTTGGCTTTTGTGAGATGTATTTAGCCTTGATGAACCAAGGTCTGAATTCTTTTCTGCCTCAAGTGTGCTTCAAAGCACTGCAGTGCATATGCATCAGAGTTCAAGTACCCTGATTATTGAAAAAGAACAATCAAATAAGCATCAGATTACAGTTAATTTAAACCAATTTTACTGGCTGCAGTATGGGGAAGGAGGAATTATATATTTTTCACTCACTTTCAGCATGCTTTAATGCCATACTGTGTTCCTCTTAATGTCAAAACAGAAAAGATGGGGGAAAATGAGGCAGCAGGAGGAAGAAACTGAGGGAAAAAATGCAGAACATTAAAAAAATATAAAAATTTAAAACAATATTTATGTTGCATTTTATATTTTTTTCCAAATTTTCCTGGTTTTTGCATTGGTTTTTGGAAGAGTGAATGACTACAAAGCAACTGAATGGGTAAGTTTCCAACCGTACCATTAAGACATGCATATAAGAGACACAAGTTATCAGTGCCCTCTTTGTTCAGACATCCGTGATCAGGAAAAGGATTCAAGGAGAAGTACTAGCAATGGATGAGAGTAGAGTCAGGGATTTCTAGAGAGAACTCAAACCTTATAAAGTTGAGGGATCCAAGAAGCTGCCTCCAAGGATGCAATGTCCTTCAAAGCCACCCTCTGTCATCTTCAACAGGCTGTGAAGATTGGGGAAGTTCCCCAATGACTGGAGAAATTCATCCATCATGCCTCTCTGCAAAAGGTGACAATTCAGAAAACTAAAGGCCCCTCACCTGAGGCCCCGGGAAAATAATGGAGTGACTCCTTTTGAAACACAATTCTAGGCACATAAAACACAAAGCAGTTTGAAACAGTTAACATGAATTTATCATAGGTATCATGCATGACCAACCAGGTTGCTTCCTGTGATAAGCTGCCTGGATTTGTGGCTGAGGGAGGCATGGTGGATGTCACTTACTTTGATTTTTTAGAGAAGCTTTTAACATTGTCTCACAAAACATTCTTCTATTTAAGTTAGCATGTCTGGGCAACCAGATGGATAAAACACTGGTTAGGTGCTCAGCCATAGAGAGCATTTGTTAAGAGATGTTTCAGCCATAGAATAGTGAAAAAAGAGATATCATAGATGTCCACCTTGGGATCTTTCCTGTTTAACCCCACATCTCGAGTAAGATGTGGGGTGAGCTCTCATTGTTAGCAGATGACACCAAACTGGGGGAACCAGTTGTTATGCTTGAAAGTAGGAGGCTGCCACTCAGTGATACCTTGCAGGCTGGAGGAATGGGTCAACAAGAATCTAATGAAATTTAACAAGCATAAATGAAAAGCCCTATACCTGGAAAGGAAGACCTTTCCTTGTGATGTTAACAGTATCCTGAGATGCATCAGGTGTGTGGCCAGCAGTTCGAGATGATCCTTCATCTCTGCTCAACACTGGTGAGGACACACCTGGAGTGCTGTGTCCAGTTCTGGGGTCCCCATACAAGAGAGATATGGAGAGATTCCAACTAAGAACCACTACTTAGAATAAGAGTCTGGAGCATCTCACACGTGAGGAAAAGGAATGCTGAGGTAATTGAGTTTCGTTAACACCATAACTCATTGTATTTGGTTTTCATGGCAAGGTTTTGGTACCGGGGGTTGCAGATGTGGCTTCTGCAAGAAGAGGTAAGGGGCTGCCACCATGTCAGACAGAACCAGCTCCACTGACTTCAGCAGACCCACCAATGGCCACAGCTAAGTCTATCAGGGACAATGGTGGTGCCTCTGTGATAGCATATTCAAGAACACCTAAAGTAAGGTCACAGATGGGAGAGAAGTGAGAAACATGGGAGTGGAAGAGCCCTGCAGACACCAATATCAGAGAAGAAAGAGGATGTTGCAGGTCCACCCACCCTTGCAGGGGTTGAGGTTTTCTAACCATTAAACTGCAACTGGCCATAGTGATGTAATGCTGACTGTGTAAGCCAGCCCCCTTCATGTCTGCCTGGTGGCTGTTGTGTGACAGAAGGTGAGACCCCTGGTCAATGAGGGCTAACATGACCACATCTGACCACAGATCAGATTCAACTAGGGTATAAAAGGAGCCCTTGGGCAATCATTTGGAGTTGCTCCTCCTCAGAGCAGTGGGGGCTGCAGTCAGGGACTCTCCTATTGGGCTGGGACATCATCCAAGGGAACTTCTCAAGGCTGAGCCTTCCCTTTTAGGTGAGTGATTGCAGCTTTTGGCTTACCCTTCTAAACCCTTAAGAATTCTTAAGTCAGTTGTGTAGTACCAATTCCATTTGACATTCTGAACCTGTTACCCACCAAATATTGATGGAACTTTAATTTTCTTTGTAAAATAAATTTTGTTTAAGTACATCTTTGGTCTCAAAGGTGCTTCAGGTGCTAAAGCAGCTTATTTTTGGGGGTTGTTTTTGTGTTGGGTTTTGTGGGGTCCTACTCTAATTGGCAATAATTTTATCTTCCCCAAGCCAAGTCTTTGTTGCCTGTGACAGTAAATGTTGAGTCACCACCCTGTCCCTGTCTTAAGCCATGAATTTTTTGCCTCTTGTCCTGTTGAGTAGGAGTAAGAGTGCAGTCGAGTGGGAATTTGGCAGCCAGTCAAGGTCAGAAACCACTCATGAGCAGTATTTCCCTCTTCAAACTTCCCATCTTTTCAGTAACTAGACATTTCTTGTGTCAATAGTCTCTGCCATTTATAAGGATACTGTTAAAGATTCTTTCAATTTTCACTGCAGTAACAAACGTATAAAGAACAGACAAATGTCTAATTATAATAAAAAGTGTACATTCATCTGGATAACATATACAAAACTCGTGCTACTTTACTTCCAAAAAAAGGGGCCCCTATTCCTTCAAGTAAGGAGGAATCTTTCTACTTTATATATAATCAGAGAATGCTGTTGTTGGTTTTGTCATAGTTATCCACACTTGAAAGAGTGAAATAACAATTGCAAAGGAGATATTTTCACTAGCAGACCAAGGTGTCGCAGGGTGGTGGTCACATTTGGCAGCTAGTCTGTTTAACTGGTTTTGTTGTTTTCATTTTTGTAGTCTTTACACATCCCATTGCATTTTTGTGGGTATTAACAGCATACTGAGTTGGATTTCTGGCTGATTTAAATAGGTGTCACTAACGATTCCTTCTGTTGATTACAGATCTGGTCTTCTTTAATCTAGGTTGCTCTATTTTTTATGGTGGAAAAGCTGCATTTGGTTATTTTCTCTTTAGGGTCTGGTTCTGAAACACAGCTCATAGGATCACATATGAATGTTCCACAATAATCATAAACCAAAGTTAATTTTCAGACTCTCCTAATCACCACGGTAACACACTCAGGCAAGCCCAACTGAGGAATGGAGGTACTTTGAAAGATTCTAAGAACTGAAGCTTAGTCACGGTCTGAGTACATAGAGGATTTTTGTGGATACTTTTGTGGATAGCCTGCAAGTCTACCTTTCCTTCAGTGAAATTACTCTGGAACTCTAAGGTGCATTAGAAAACAAGATAGCTGTTCTATTTCAAATATCTCAATAAGCATTAGCTTTCAAAACTCAACATGAAAAGTAGCATCAATCTTCTGATATTCATCAAGGTTTATTACTTCATTGCTGCAATTTGACTAAGGATAACCACCACTGTAGGGCTCAAAGCCAAGCTCTACTGATTTGTCTTCTTAGGTAACAGTACCTTCAAATATAAAAGCTTCTTCTGTTGCTTTCCTACCCAATATATGCGTGGATAATATTGCTAATCTCTCTTTATAGAGCCAAAAACTTATTTTTATATGCAATACAGACAAGCAAGTACTTGGTCACGTTGTACTTACTCCAGTAATATTTATCTCCACAAACTCTGTTTCAGCTCATGCTTTTTAAACAGGGAATAATCAGAATAATACTCACTATTCTGAATGATCTTTCATCCTTTCCTAACACAATGACTCACTGTGACAAGGGGCAATGATATTAAGTTGAAAGATGGTAGATTTAGATTGGACATAAAAAGGAAATTCATTACAGTAAGAGTGGTGAGACACTGGAACAGGTTGCCCCGAGAAGGTGTGGGTGCTCCACCCCTGGAAGTGTTCAGTGTTAGCTTCAACAGGGTTTTGGGTAATATTATCTAAGGAAAGATGCCTCTGTTCATGGCAGCGTAGTTGGACCTGGTGAGTTTTCAGGGTCCCTTCCTACCCAAGCTATTTTATTATGTTTTATTCATTTATTTATTTTACTGCCCATTGCACCATTAAAAGAAAGACAATATTCAGAGCTACTGTTCTTGGTTTTGTTACACACAATATTTCATAATAGAACAGTTCATCAGTTTGGGGGGATTCCCCTTCCAACAGCAGACCCACAGAGGTAAGGCTGCAGAAACTGTTGAAACTGCCGAAACTGCCCATGTTAAACAGAACCTAGAATACATCCATTTCATTTCCTTGGAGAGTGAAAAAAACACCAGATTGACACTTGTCATGTCTTTCACACTTCTACCTTCATCTCCTGAGGCTACATTTGTCATTCTTAGCTTTGTGGGACAAAACACATCCCAGCTCATTAGCCTCTGTGTGGCTGCCTGTTGCCTTAATGGTGACCAATAGAGTGGTCTTCAGATCTGGTCAGAAATACTGTGTGCTCAGATGAACAGAATATTTATCCAAAGCTGCTGATGTGCCCCTGATGGAGAAACCCTTTTTCTTTTACTTGGAGGAATAATGGCAATGTGTGCAATCAAGTCTGTTTCCTTTATGACCAATTAGCCGATTGTTGTCTAAGCCTTCACAATATCATCTCTTTTTTCTGTTTTTCTCCCCTGCATTCTACTTTCCATCACAAGCAGCTTAAGAATGTGTTGTGGTTTTGTGGGTTTGTTTGTTTGTTTCTTTTCCTTTCAGTGTGAAATAGTATTAGTAACAGTAAATGTTGAGATCTGGAGACACAAGGATGGTGCTTCGTAGGCAGCCTCTCCCCTACTGTGGCACTCCAGTTAGTACCTTCTCTACAAATCAGAGATGTCACAGCAGCTTTGAGGTGAGCTTTATGATAGTGTCTGGGCATAAGAAATTTTCAGGCCACTTTTCCATTTCTTCAGAGTGTGGATTAGAGGGGGAGGTTTGTAATGTGCGATTTATGAACAGCTGACATTACCCAATAACTTATGGCAAGTATCTTCATATATCAGAGAATACTTAATGTGCGGATCCTGCTATAAAAAGCATCATGTACAATGGTAAATGATTTATAGTATGTTTAATTTTGCCAGCTACATTTGCATCCAATCCACATCTTACCAAAACCCAAATACGACTATTTGAAAGCTAACAAAATTGGAAAAGCCAGCAACTGCAGCTGTCATGCACCTAAGCCTCCTATAATTGCATATACTTAGTACTGCTTAGCACATTGCTTTGTTCTTTTTTGGTATTATTTATTCTAAGTACAGAAAGCAGAGCATTCCTCACGCAAACACAGGAAAACAGAAGTGAAAGAAGACATGACAAGCATATTGCTTTGCTCCTACACAAAGTACTTCTATAATTTGTCCTGTATTGTCTCCTTTACTACTACATGAGTAGCCTTAGCACCTGCATTTCTTCCATTAGAGCTGTATTCCTATAGCTTTTTCAGGCTTGCTTCACTACAATGTGTTATGAATTCTTTGTGCTACACCATCCTATTAGTTGTAGGGAGGATTGAGTACAGGAGCTAGCAAAGAGCGGATCTTTCATCCTTTCTATGATGCTATTGTGCCTTGGCAGTGGAGCTTACTTTACAGATGGAGAAGGGCAATGTGAACACAGATAGCAAAATGCCCATTCGTAACACTATATTTATTTCCTCAGCTTTTCTCCAGGAAATAAGGTTATTGCTTGGGACTTGCTAAAAGATTTTCTTTCTTCCTTCTTTTCTAGACAGTGAGAGCAGAGCAGTGTTGTGGTGTTGAGAACAGACCAAAAGATTACTCATAAGAATGCTTTTGACTCTTAGATATGTTTAATTTTCTTGAATTTGACACCAAGCTGGAAGAGCAACAAACATTAGGTAAACTGAATCAAAAGTCAAGCAGCAAGTAAAGTGATTCCAAAGTTTCCTCTTCCCCCCTTTTTCCTCTTACACAGACTTGCGTTGTTAGCCACTTCAGAGCTGCCAGTGAGAGGAAAAAGCTGAAATGTCTGTGTGCATGTACAATGAAATTGTGATAGAATTAAAAGAAGAAAAACATCTCATTGACATAAGTAATTTTGTGTTTAAAGTGAAGAAAACAAGCTAGAAATGTACTCTGGCAAAGGAATAGAATAGTGGTTCATTAGTCTGAGAGAAAACATGGGCAAAATCTCTGAAATAAACACTGAATAAGTAGTAAGGAAACAAGGCAATGATTCTTGTTAATGCACAGAGGCGATACTGGAGATACATAAGGAGGCAGTTCACATTTATGTCAGATAATAGGAGGTAAATGTTTTAGATCTGAACAGATTACACGCAAGACCTATTACACGCAAGTCCTACTGAACTCTATACTGACCCAGCTGAACTCTATGCTTTTTATATATTGCAGTCAAAGAACACAAGATACGGATTGACAGCTTCTAACAGCCACAGTTCTTGTACTGTGACAGGGCTGAGCAATTCCTCTGCAGAAAGAAAAGCATATTAAACTAGGCATTGTACAAACACCATAAAAAAGGCAATCTCACTTTAAAGAAATTATAATGTGAGAGCAAGGCATGTGATTACAGGTGGCTGTATATGGACAGACTGGAGAACACAAGAAAATACTGAGCAGTATAGAAAAGTCACTCATCATGGAGTGCGGCCAGTGCATGTTTTGCCCTCAGGTACAAGGTTTATAGACAACAAATAGAGTGTTTACCTCCCTGCACATGAGATAATGCCCTGCCCATATATTCAATTAAATATTTCAAGCTCTATTCTTATTCTTATTCTAGACCATCTTTCTAGTATCTAGAGGTTTTCCACAGAGTTTTAAATTATTGCTAACAACTCTCAACTGCTGCTTTTTCTCTCAACCACCCCCTGAGAAAGAAGCACCTGAAATGATGTGACTTATTTTGCTTTACATTCTCCTTTTCTTCAGAAGCATGTTGCTAGCTATTGTTAGATAAAGCACTTAGAGTGAGAAGTGGTGACACTTTTGACAGTTCCAAGTTTCTGAAGTGAATTACTTTGCAGCCTTGGACTGCCCCCTGAAAATATACCATTTTTCTCTCATTTGCTCTCCTGTACCTGCAGACAGCTCCTTGTGCTGAGGGACTGAAACTGTCAACCAGATTCTTCATCTCAAAGATTTAGGTGATATTTTCTTTCCTTAAGTATCCTAACCCAAGGGCTGGAATACTTTGAAGAGAACATGCAAGACTTTGAACTTCATTCATTTTCTAACAAGAGGCAATGTAGAGCAGAGCATTCCCTGTACAGCTGTGGAGATGTACTGTGGTAGAATGGCCCATTTAGAATTTTTTAAGTACTGCAGTCATTGTGCTCTTTAAGTTCAAATTGCCATCGAACAACTGAGAGGTAAGGAAAACAGAAAACCCTATCATGCATGAGGATGTCACACAGCCTTCTACTTGAAGCTGACATTATCTGTAGGTTGAGTTGATGTGGATGTGAAGAATCCATATGCAGCAAGAGCAAATTTGCTGGTGTTATGAACTTCTAAGATTGCAAAATACTCTTTTAAATACAGAAAATATGGAAAGGACTTTTTTTTCTCTGTTTTTTGAGATGTTGGGTTTATTTGTTGCTAACAGTAGCAGAAACAATTCTACTACTCATTCACTGCTTTAGTATCCACAAAGCTCTCAGAGGAAAAATATACCAATTTATATCTGTATATATATATATATATGTAAACTCACAAGAGATATGTGTAAACACCTTTGTGTACACTGTGTGGAAGAAAGATGTATCAGGTAAGTAAGAACAGAAGGAGGCAGGGTGATCAGGTGCCTAGCTGGGAGACAAAGGTTTGGCTGCAAGACCCTGCCTGTTTGATTCTAAGGTGCAATGAACTAGATGCCAAGAACGTTTTGACAAATCCTGTTTGTGTGAGAAAGTTTCTACTTCTTCAGATACAAAGTGAAAACAAACATGAGAACTGAAAACAGACAGTTAAATGGCTTCTACTCTGCTCAGACTCACTCATCCTGCTTTACAGAACCCATCAGATCTGCTGCAAAATCAATGCACAAGAGACAACAAAAACATAGCTATGACAAAGCTTAAGATAAGAAACAGTTTTATGCGTTACAAAACCTGAAATTTTCCTCCCCTCTTTCTATTACCCTCTGAACAAGGAGATTTTAAGACATTTAAAGCCACTGTTAATTCTGTCAAATCAAAATATAGCTGTTGCATTATGAGCTATTAATTTACACCACACTAAGGCAAAGAACTAGACTGTGCGGATGATCACCAAAGCAGAATAGTTGCTAAACTTTACTGTTACAACTTCAATGGTCTGAACTTTAACATGCGAGTAGTCACTTCTAGATACCTTCATTTTTAGCTGGTCACTTCTGTCATGCTTATGTTTTCCAAAGAGATTTTCATTATCACAGTTGGAAAACTCAGTCCATCAAGCTGATTGATTATTTAAAATCATTAACCACTTATGAAAATGTAAACCCCTTCTGTCTTTCCAAGTGAAAAAGCAAAAACTAAAGGAGTTATATGAAGTGCTGTCAAAGCCTACCTCAGAGAAATTAAACTATGAAACTGAGATGAGAATTTACATTTCAGCTAGAAGAGTTTGTTCTTTTCCTTGAGCTTGTCATTCAGGACCATTTTCTAAAGATCTTATTTTTTTCTCATCTATTTTCCTTAAAGAGGAGCAAAAATATATGTCAGCTGAAATTGCCATTCAATATCATTCGTCAGAATTCTAACTTTCCTGTTGAAAACAGATGAAAAAAGCTTTTGAACCCTGACAGTTGCTGGTGTGCCCCGTTTTATTCTGGGAGAGACCATCTCTAGAGAGAAGGTGTCCTTCACTTTACCTATGCTGAAAATGGAAAAAAATGGCCTATAAAGTGGTAATTCTATGTCACATTTGCATTTCTACTGGGAGCAAAACTAAGAAAGCAGCTATATATTTAATCAAGCCAGGTACAAATTCAGCAGGACAGGGGAGAGAGTTACTGAAGAACTTTACCCACGCATTTAGGTCTTTCTAAAGTAGCAGTGCATTTTACGTTCAGATTTGCAAACCCTCCCAGCTGGAGGCAGGGAACTGAGGAGGAATTCAATGAGCATAATATGAATGTGACTGAGAAGGGGGAAATCTAGTCCCCATTTTCACCTTTGCATTTGGACAGCATTTCCAACAGTGCAGTCTGAAAATTTTGCAAAAGGTTCCAAATGTGCTTCTAGAAGTATTTGAGCATATTTCCTAACACTTTGCCAAGTGCAGGATATTCACTTAATCTCAACTTCCCCAGTTTTGGCATTTTCAAACTCTCAGAGAACTGCACAAATATTCATGAACCAACTCTGCCTGCCTGTCATCATCATCATCTTCCTTTTCATGTCTTGCATCATTCCACAGAAAAGTCCCTAAACAGATTCACTTGATCAATCGAACATGTTTTCATTTGCAAAGTAAAATTGGGTGATTGGCAGCTGTTTTTGAAGTCTTGGAAAACCAGGTCTCACATAAAAATGTCAGAAGATATGAAGTATATAGTCTTTGACCCAGCACTCATCTTCCAGACAAGTTTTGCAGTGAGTGTTTTAAATGAATTTGTTCTTAATTATGCTTTATGTAGTCAATAGGCATAGATGTCTTCAAAAAATGTCAAATATGCTAGTGTAAGATCATCTGTGTCTACTGTCTACATATTGTGCAAGACAGATCTTTAACTAGCTCTTTTCCAGCCAAGATGAATACAGTATTCCACTGTGCCTCCTCAATATATAAGGGAGATTTTTTCCTTCTGATGGAATTTAAGATACAGAAAAGAATCAAAACTTGGTATCAACTTTACGTAAGGCAATCATCAGTGATGAAACTGAAAAAAGAACCAGTACCAAAACCAACCTACATGATGGAAAATAAAACCGACAGTCTAAAGGACAGCATGTCTTGTGAGTCAAAGCTAAATAAAGTCTTCAGTTTCACTCAACACTGTGAATATCATCCCTCATATGTAATATAATATTGACATCTGGGTGCTAACTGGCACAATGACCTGCCAGCTTCTTTATTTTCTCACAATGGTTTGTGCTTTATGTTTTGTAGCAGTGATGTTTGTCTGCTCCATAAGGGACACGAAGCCAAGAGCCAAGCACAATAGAGCAAGGTGAATGGGAGCATGGACCTCACTCACATGGAGTCAGGGTGAGGTGCAGCAAATCAGGGTGAGGACCAGGTCTGAAGACAGTAATCAGAGACAGACACAGGCCAGAGATCACCCAACAAGTCTGTAGCCATGAGATGGGTCAGGTCAAGATAGAAAGCTCAGGCAGGAGGTCCATGTCAGGACTGGGGAGGTAGAAAAGAAGGCGTAGATGCAAACTCTGGACAGGCAGAAGCCTGTACTAAGAGATCAACTTAAAATCAGCTCTGATCAACCCTCTCTTCAGTTTACTTCACAACTGGTCTTCTCTGGACAGGATGTCCATCTGCACTCCTTAACCACCCAAGCTGCCAGGAGGCTGGAGTTTGCTCAGGTCCCTGACCATAACATATGAAGTTGAATTTGGCAACAGGGCCAAAAATAACAAATGATAATTTGATATTTCTGAGGCATTTTGTAACTTTTACCAGTCTGTTTCTCTCTCTTGTTTTTATTTTGTTATCAGACTGTAAAAATGTTCTGCTTTCAAAGTAATATATGAAGCTGTTCAGTTCAGAGTATCTGCAATGGCAGCAGAAGACTCGTAGCTGATCGCACTTTATTTCACACAGCAACTGAAGTGTTGACCACCATCCTGAGATGTAGCCTTGTAGCACAGGCTGAACTGTAAGAAGTCTGACTGCAAATCCTTTCTTTGTCTGTTACATAGTGTTCACTTAGTACGGAAGTGGCCACAACACTGAGATAACAATTTTTCAGACAGACAGGCTTTCCTCACTTGACATTCATGTATTCAGTTAGATATTACCTGCATTAGAATGCAGGCGCCTTATCTGCTATGAGAATGCCCTGACCACCTTAGAGTGATGTGGAATAAACCTCACAGTCTTACTTTTTGAATCTGTTTGATTTGGAATAGAATATTAAGTATGCATTGATCTTAAAGATGACGATTTTAGAGCTTAGTGATTAAAGAGCCTGCACTGCTCCTGTACTGCTTGGATGGATTTCATCAAATGAGTTGTCTCCAGTAAGGGTGTCTTGAGCTCAGCAGTAGCAGTCATTTTTCTCCTTCTTAGTAGCTGGTGCAGTGCTGTGGTTTTGACTTTCAGCCTGTGAACAGTGCTGATAACATCAAAGTTTTTAGTTGCTGCTCAGTAATGTTTACTCTGACCAAGGACTTTCTGAGCCTTATGCTCTGACAGGGAGAAGGGGAAGCCGGGAGGAAGCAGGGACAGGAAACCTGACCCAAAGCGACCAAAGAGGTATTCCATACCACAGCACGTCATGCCCAGAATGTAAACTGGGGGCAGTTACCTGGAAGGGCGAGATCACTGCTCGGTTGGGCTGGGTATCGGTCGGTGGGTGGTGAGCGGTTGTATTCTCTTCCCTTGTTATTTCCATTATCATTATTATTATTGGTGGTAGCAGCAGTGGTCTGTGTTATACCTTAGTTACTGGACTGTTCTTATCTCAGCCCGTGGGAGTTACATTCTTTCGATACTCCTCCCCATCCCTCCGGGAGAGAGGGGGAGGAATGGGTGGGGGAGTGAGTGAATGGCTGCATGGTACTGAGTTACCAGCTGGGTTTAAACCACGACAACACGTCTGTATAGATATACCTTCATAACTTAAGATCTACTTGTATCTACTTGATGGAAATTTGCCCTTTTAAGTTGCAGTTCAGTTCTTCCTAAAATACATGTCTATATCTCTCCAATTAGTACAAGGACAGCCTGGGGTGTTCAGCTTAGTCATGCTGTCAAATTGATATGATGACGTTGTGATTTAACCTCGGCCGGCAACTCAGAAGCACACAGCCACTTCTCATTCCAGTAGGATGGAGAATAGGAAGAGTAATAGTGCGAAAACTCATGGGTTTGGATAAAGTCAGTTTAGTAGGTAAAGAAAAAGCTGCATGCGCAGGCAAATCAAGATATGGAATATGTTCACTGCTTCCCATCGGCAGGAAGGTGCTCAGCCATCTCCAAGGAAGCAAGGCTTCATAGCATATAAGGGTTACGTAGAAAGACATACTCCAGAAATCCTCCCCTTCCTCCTTCTTCTCTCAGGTTCATATGCTTAGCATGATGCTATATGGTGTGGAATATCCCTTGGATCAGCTGGGGTCAGCTGCTCTGGCTGTGTCCCCTCCCAAGTCCTTATGCACCCACAGCCTACTAGCTGGCAGGGTGGTGTGAGGAGCGTAAAAGGCCTTGGCTCTGTGTAAGAACTGCTAAGCAATAATGAAAACATCCCTGTATTATCAACACTGTTTTGGTCACAAATCCAAAATATAGCCCCATACTAGTTACTATGATGAAAATTTCTTCCATCCCATGCAACAGATGATTTCCATTATGAGATACAAACCCTTTGCGCGGAAGACAGTAACAGAACCTGGAAGGAATAAATAGGGAAAATGTTCATTTCCCTCTACTGGCATAAGCAATTCTAGCCCACCTTTTCGAATACTGCAATATGCAGTGACCCAGGCACTGAGAGAGCACAGGTAGGAATCACAATCCACATGATTATGTCAGTTAAACTTTAAAGATGCAGAAGAAGACCTTTTTTCATCTGCCTGTTTCTGGGTATATTCAGAAGTTGAAGAGAGCAAAAGACCGACCCATGTTTTGTGACGTCTTACTTTTCTTATTCCTTTTTTTTTTTTTTTTTTAAAATTCTGAAAATGCATTTGCTTTCTGTCTACCAATTATTTGTATTGCAGCAAATGTAGCCACAGCCTCTGATACTCCAGGTATTGGATAAATCCAAGGCAGAATTCCAGAATCAGGAGGCAAGGAGTGAGAGACAACAGTGTTCTTGTGCACACAAAGCAACTCAGTGTTATGTTAAGACAACATAGTATATTCTGAGCCCTATTCCTGTGATTTGCACATTGGACTACACTCCCTTTTCCCTTTTATCCATACCAAAGTCACCAGCAAAATCAGTACCCTGCAATAAGACATAATGACACCTTATCTTGATAGTAAAATAAAACAAACATCTCACACTCCCTAAAAAAGAAACAGAATAATAAATGAGCTTTATTATCTTCCATTATAATAAGAAGCATGCTCTCATTTCTCGTAATAGCAATTAGTAATATGAAATTAAGTTCCTTGATCTCTTGGGAATGTCAAGTTTCAGCCTGAGTGTTCCTGGATGTGTATGAATCAGTGTGTCTGTCTATTTGTGTGCAAAACCCAGCAAAAGCAAGCTGTTTGCCATCAGTCTCATCTACACTAGTCTGCACCATTTGCAAATATTTTGGCTACTTTGCCATTGCAGGAGATTGTGTATACAATAAAGCAAACAAGAGCTTAATCTTACCTGTTATTATTAACAGCCTATCTCTCAAGAATTAATGCCTGGCTATAAAGTTGTTCACCTGTGAAACAGGAAAATTTAATGTGATCACTTCTTTTCAGTGATATTCTGTTCAGTGTTAAACTTCATCCATAGCAACAGTGATTCTAAATTCATGCTTAGGGCTAGAAAACTAAGGCGCTTTATCATTCGTGTTCAGCATGGCTAGACAGGTCTGTTGAAGCCAATTATTAGACTGTTTCCATGTCCAAGTAAGCTGGGACAAGCCAGTGTACTTGGGAAAGGGAAAAAAGTATCCCATTCAATTCTCTGCAAGCATTCCCAGTGACAAGATGACCTACAACTCTCATGCCACTATTGCAATAGTTACCTTCAAAAAGAAAAAGGAACATTCACTTATCAAAGTGAAGGGAATATTCGCCTGGTTGTCACCAGGCACTCCCAAACTTCCCAGTTCCCCACACTAGCAGGTAATCTCTTGTCTGCTCTCTTTTCCCTCCTCCAACACAGCAGAGGAAGAAAAAATAGGATGGAAAAGCTCATGGGTTGAGAAAAAGACAGGTAGATTGTTCAACAGTTATTGTCATAACCAAGACAGACTCGACATGGAAGAAAGTGATTATATTTACTGCCAATTAAAATACATTTGGGTAGTGAGAAATAATTTATTTATTTAATATTTATTTATAGCAAAATTAACACATTTTTGTATCACAGGCTCAACTCCACTCCTTCCAATAAAAAAATAAATAAATGAATACATAGATGATTGATAGATCGATCGATAGATAAACGTTTTGGGCAGCGATAAGCAAAAAGGCAAACATTAAAACATCGCCTTTCTCCCTCCCTTTCCCGTTCCCACCTTCACCTCCTCACTCCTGACTCCGCAGGGGCGCGGATGGGGTCGCGCTCAGCCCAGCGCAGCCCCTCCCGCCCGCTGCTCACTCCTCACCCGTCCTCCTGCTCCAGCGCGGGCCCTTCCCGGGCCGCACCCTTCAGGGATCCCCGCTCCCGCCGGGGCTCTGCAGGGCCGCAG